>ONZK01001114.1:160614-173537 GCA_900322385.1 Pharnaceum exiguum | reverse complement strand
GTTCCATTATATTATACATACTAATTGTCAAAAGTATTAAATATAAGGTGTAAAGCTTTTTTGTGATAAAAAAATACTATAAAATTCACATAATATTTTTTAAAAAATGATTATTACTTTTTTGATAATACCGATAGTACGGGATTTAAGATAACAACGAAAATTATAAAAGAATACTTGTGAAATTAATTAAGGGACTAAGTGGATGGATGTCTCTAAAAAGAATTTTTAAAAAAAAAGAAATAAGGGTACAATATAGTATGTATTGGAAACTCTTCAACGGTACAAACGGAAAATTTAACACCGTTAGTTGTCGGACTGCTGCGGGATACAAGGGTCCAAGTAGGGATTATTGGGGGCAATTTCCAAAGTAGGGATTATTCCCGGATAAAGCCCCCAAGTAGGGATTATTGTGGGCAAAAACCCCAATTTTTAATTGTTCATGTCTACTAATAAAAAGCGAGATTGAAATTGATTGATTAGGCTCAATCATCAAACAATTCTTTATTATTGTTGAAAAAATACGTTCTTCAAATTGCACTCATTTGTAATTTTATGAAGGATGGAAAGTGAATTTTTAGAAGTTTGTCTTCTTTTTTGTACAAGGGTGGCTTGTGGAATTTTTCTAAAAACTTACACTGGCATTGAAAAAAGTGTACAATACATTGAGCAATTCCCTTTTTATTTTTATATGGCTTTGATTTATCCTATTTAATTTTTATTTTTTTGGTTGTATTTGGTGCTACATTTTTCTTTTCATTTTCACTAAGTTTAGTATTATAGTTTAGATTTATGCAGATAAACATGACACACTCTCAAATGTAAAAAGGATTATAGAACAATAAAATTTGTAAATTTGTACCGTACACCAAGTATATCATCTAATTGAATTTTTTTTTAAAAAACTTATGCTTTGATGGGTGGCGTGCATATAAGGAACGTGGCTCGCACATATTTTTACCCGTTATCCATATTTTGTAGAGGCCCGGGTTGAAATGGTCAAGGTGAAGTGGTGAAAAACACTACTTAGGCACTCCATTTTCAAAGTCTGGAGGGTGTTCCCGCACATACAAAAAATAGAATACGTATTAGTTAATTTTAATTACTCTCCCACTTCCCCGCAAAAATAAAAGTGTTTCATAACCTTTTTCATATTTCAAAGAAACTATTCATGATTAGCTCTTTCTAACTTTGGTTCTATTTTGAATGAGAATCGATTTGCTCAAATACTCTCTTAGAAGGGAACCTCAAGTTCTCCATTTGTTGAGACGAAGAGAACAAAATCAAGTTCCTTTTTTTGCGAAAAAAGAAAACTGGTACGATTTTTTTCACTAAGTACATACAATTTATCCGTATACTTAGTTTATACATTTTTTCTTTAAGATGACTTTTTTTTGTGCTTTTTAGGAATGACTTTGATGGGATTGTTGATTAACGTTTCGAAAGCTAAGATAGTGTGAGCAAGGTATATTAATTGATATTCCTTTACCTCTATAAATTTTATCTGAATTCCATTTTTGGTCTATCCCACAATTTCTTTTCGAATTATTTGTTTTAAGCAACTTTTAAAAGAATCACTATACATGCTTCCTACTTTCTTGGTCTTTTTCTTATTCGTTTTTTAGGGTGTTAAATCTTTCTACCATTTTATCATTCCTTAATCTTTGTCAAAAGGGTACCTTGTAAATTAATTTGAAAAGAAAGAATACTAAATAGAGTTTCCCAACAAAAACAACCATATAACCAACATGTTGCACTTTATATATCGAATATATTGAAGCTAAGTGTGAGTACCGTGAGTTTCGAATATCACATTGTCTTAATATAATCAAATTTAAAATTATAATGAAGTCACTTTGTTTGAAAGTAAATCTTATATATAAACTTATTTAAGCTATTTAAACATTTTTTTTTAACCTTCCTTAATAAAAGTATCTATTTGCATATATAATACTCCTTATGAACCACTATATCTATGAGAAATTATTATTTTTGCATTTTTTTTTTTGTAATATAACTAACCACATGTTTATCTCAATGTATCTCTTAGTGATCAACTTGTTCTGTTAAGATACACTTATTTCTCTCTTACTTGCTATATACATGTTTTAAATCTAATTTACTGCAAATCAAACAAAAAAATGTAGAGAAATTAATATTATTATGGATACACTATTATCCAAAAGTATAACAAGTGTCACTTATTAGTTATCTATCATTTTCCTTTTTAAAAGCTGAATATCAGATTAGTATTACAATTAATTATATGAAATATTGTAATATATAATATATTATGAAATTGTCTTAATGTAGCCGACACTACTTAAAATGATCTTTGTATCCGCCATTGCACCCAAGAGTGTACAAGTAAAGTTTTAGTAAACAATCAATAACCAATGGATGAATTTACCAATCGAATTGGACTTGCCTTAAAGATCTTTGATTTCCATATATTTTGCTGTGACCGTACTTACTAGTGTTGGTTACGGCGATTTACATCCTGAAATTGCTAGCCGATCAAGAATATCTCTACAATGATACTAACATAGATTCGAATTGTTTACTTATGTTATTTGACGGGGCACTTAACAAATATATTTAGTCAAGAGACTGTGCATGATAGTGAATGTAGAGCAATGATTGGAACATCAAAAACTTTTGTGAGGAGACATATCTTATCTTTTTTTTTATAAAAAATGTAATAATCGACTACTATCTATTAAAGTATCACAATCGCCTCTACCAAAGAATGAGAAATTTACAATAGGCTCCCAACTGAACTACAATACAAGGAAAAAAAGAACTGATTTCATAGTGTTTTGCAGAAGTCTATTTATTCAAGGGAGTAGGGGAGCTTCTTTCCTATAAAATGATTTAAATGACTTATTTTCATAAGCTGAGGTGAACCTATTTACCGCTAATACCGCCATTATTATTCGAAATCACATAGCAGAGCCCTTTTATTATAATCAGGAGAAATTGTAATTTCTCAACAAAAGGCTTCGTAGTTATTTTTTTCCCAATCTAATGTTGCTCCTACTTTCCTTTTCTAGAACTAAAAATTCATTATCGAACACAAAAATATGTTTTTATTACTCAACAACTAATTTTTCATTACCACACCACCAAATTTTCAACTGTCCTAATCAGTTCTCATGGTTCTCACCATAAGATAGTTCCTACCAAAGTTTGTTTTCGTTGAACACATTTTGGCAATTTTGCCTTCATTATTGCTACCGAAAATAATCTCTCCACTATTTCTTTAATCGTCTACCTTTTCTCTTATTATTTCAAACATTTGTATAAAGTTTCCTAGGAGCAAACTCATCTATGTCACCATGTGTCATCTCCGGCAAGGCATGAGGACGTGCTGAAGATGGGTCATGGATTTGTTGGTTGCTGGGGTGGGTTGTGTGGTATTAATGTGGGTTTACTTGCCCGTCGATGTTGGAGCATGAGGGTCGTGGATTGACGAGGGGGCTTGGCAGCAAACAAGGGATAACATGAAGGGATGACATGATGGAATTCATGGAAGAGGTGGTTGACGTAGGTCTATTACTAGATGATGAGATAGCCCTCATGAAAGAGGTGGTGTCAAACTGTCGATAACAGCTGGGTTCATTTGCTAGTTTGTGATAAAAGTTCTATCACTCAATCTATGCATTACATTTTAGGATGTTAAAAGTTTTTTTTTAAAAATAATTCTGTTAGGATTTTAGCTTCATAATAACTTTAAACACACACGAGATTTGACTGGTGGTTTTGACCACCACACCCTTCTTTATTAATGACTGCAACAACTACAATAATACTGCTAATAACTACTATAAACTATTAACACAAACTGCTAATAACTACTAGCACACTGCAATAATCTTCATTAGCTTTATCAACGGGAAAGCCCCAAAAACGATCTTGGCTTTATGAACGAGAAAGCCCCAAAACTCTTCTTTGGCTTTATGTACGGGAAAGCCCCAAAACCGTCACATTCAAATCTGCATCTTCACTTCAATAAGGAGATACTCCCCCTTAGGCCAAAGCCTCTTCCACAATCTTCATCTTCTAAACCCGCAGTAGCTCTTTCGGGACAAAGCTATAAACCCATCTTCTATAACGGGACCTCTTCCTAGATCATAGGGACCAACCCATCTTCTATAACGGGACCTCTTCCTAGATCCCGGGGACTAAGCCACTTTCTTCTATATGTCTGCCTCAATATATATAGGCTCCTCAAAAGAAACTCTATTTCAATTAGGACTAGGAAATAATAATATTCTTCTTAATATTGTTATTTCCTAATACTACTCAAAATATTCCATCACCGCCAAACACTTCTTTTTTCAGTTCTCGTCAAATTTAAACTAAGCCTTCTAAACATGTACGCGAACTTCTTTTCATTAACCATGCACCAACTTATTAATATATTATTTTATGGCAATTCTCACAAATTCAAAATCTTGTGTCATATTACCGTAGAAGAATAGATTAAAAGTTTAGAAATTAGAACGAATAGCAATCGAGGGAGTGCAAATTTTCTGTCCCACTCCCTGTCCCCTTCCCTGTACCATCCACTAATATCCTGCCACATCACTCATTCAGTAACTTAGTACTGTAGAAAAAAAATGCACCAGCCTTCACCGTCCAACCCATCGGCAAAAGCAAAACAACTTCTTCCCTACTTATTCACCGTACCCCAACCTAGTTTCCATAGATAAAAGTAATTTTGACTACAGCTTTTGCCCAGACTATTAAACATCTAGTCATCTGGCCATATTCAGTCATCACTTTGATGAGTTGTATTCTTATCATCACATGACTTATTCATGAAGGCTGTCTACAACATCAACAACCATCAGTCCACCAGCCTACCCGTACACCATCGAATTTAAATGATACCCTAGAAGAGGAAGGTTGAACCCTTAAAAGTTTAAAAAGAAACTAAATTAGGGGTTTAGGGTTCATGTTTTGGCTTCCCGGCGCCGCCTATCGGCGGCACCGGAAAGTCAAAACCTGAACCCTAAGTTGGGTTATATATAGGCAAGTAATTAAATCATTGGGGGCAATATATTGAGGATGAATGATTTTTCCGACGAACGACAAGTTTTTTTAATCACCGGAAATCTAATTTGACTGATGACATGAAAGTGAAAGGGTGTAAAGGAAGAAGGTGGCGTAGGACTAGCTTGAAGTGGGAGTGGCAAGGATGTTGGCAGTTTCATCTTTTCCCTTTTTCTTTTTCTTTTGGTGATGACGTGGCAAAAAAATTAGATCATGGTAGAAGGTTAGAAATTAGAACGCATAGTAATCAAGGGGATGAAGCATGATAGAAGGCAATGTAGAATTTTAGAAATAAGAACCCATAACAATCAAAGCATGATAGAAGAGGGTATGTAATGGTATTGTGAGATTGGTTTAATGCTTATCTATAAAATAAAGAAAAAGCCTTCAAAAAATAATATTAAATCAACAACTTTCATCATTTCCCCTTCTCTAAGAAACCTGACTTTCATTAACAACGCAGAGTGATTAGCCAATTAACACATTGATTTGATTAACATCACGGAGAGAGGACATTCCAATACCCAGTGCATTAGTGCAGTGCACTGTGCACACACATGATACATACTGGTGCACACACACACGCAGTAATTCGCAACCTCCCTCACAAGTCACAACAGCACAAAAACCCGTATTTCCACTGTAAAAACAAAAAAACTTTACTTTTACCCCAAACTAAACAAAAAGACCAACTGAAAAGAAGAAGGCAGCAAACAGTCAGTCGCCTTGCTGTCCCTCCCCAACTCCACTCTCTCTCCTTTCCCCTCACTTTGTCAATTTTATTTACCGCACAAAAAATGAAACAACAACACGAACAACGACAACAACACCATCCTCTTCACCTCCACCTCTCCTTATCCCCCTTCTCTTAACCCTCCAAAACCCTCCAAAACCCCCCTATTAAATAATTATTTTAAAAATAATAATAAAAAGGGATAAAAAGAGAGGCAAAACGGCGCGTTGTATAAGAATACTAACAAGTAGCAGTAGCAGGAGCAAGACACGAGTAGTAGTAGGAAGAGCTATTGTTTCTACTACTACTAACATGGCTATGGCGGCGGCCAACTCCACTCTCTCTCCTCGCCCTTATCCTTTCCCTTTTGCTGCTACTTGGTCTCTTCGTCCTCGCTTTTACAGCCAGGCTTCCTACACCCCTTCCTATGCCTCCCACTGGTATATACTATACTTTACTTTACTTTCTTTACTTCATTTTTTTGACCTTATCCTTTTTTTCTTTTTATAAAGTTTTTAGCTTTTGGGTTTTTCCTTTCTGGGTTTTGTTCCTTTTGTGTTTTTACTATGTGGGTAGTTCATGGAATTTTAAGTTGGGCATTGTAGAAGTTTTTTTTTTTGTATGAGCATTTGTGGATAATGCATTTTGTATGTTCTGAGAATTTTTAATTCTTTTTTTAAGTTAGAATATTTGGGTACTTGAGAAAATGAGGGTGTTATGTGTTGTTTTAGACCCAATTCATTGTTTTGTTGTATATATAGAACTAATAGAAGACATTTTTATATTTTCCCTTTTTATTATGTTTTGAACCTTACATTTGTTTATTGTGCTTTTAGTTATTATGGGTGCTTGACTGTTTGTTATATAAAAAAAAAGTTATATGAGTACTTGTGGTTAATTATTGTGCACTAGTACAACAACAACAACAACAACAACATAGCCTTAAAATTAATGAAGACTGATTGGGGTCGGTTAACACGGACCAACACGGAAGTCGGAGTCGATGTTTTAAGCACACACAATTATTCTAAGTAACGTACTCGTACAGTCGTACACAATATTTCGTAGTATTTGTTGTGCATTAGTTTAGTACTGTATAATTTTGTTTTCTACCCTTTTGATTTTTTATCTATTATTCTAGGAGTAGTATATATGATAGACTTGCATATGCTTTGAATATAGGTTGGTATTTGAGAAGATATGAAATTAAGGTTTGCTGTAGTTTGGGAGTTTGGGGTGTTGTGGCATAATTCTCTTCTCAGCATACATCTGTGTTTTAGTGTGTTTCAATGTTTTAATTTGTATCGACAATTGAGACAGCAGAAAGATGGTATTATGTAATTGTTTAGTAGTGATTGGAATGTCCTGCAGTGAATTATAATTCTTGGCATATGTTTTTCGTTCAGTGAAGTTAAAGAGGATTAAGGATTTTATTATCGAGTCGTCTATCTTAGTGAGTTGTACTTAGGTGTAATGCTTAGCTAGCTTCTTCGCTGTTGTCAGGCAATGTCGTCTAATTGAAGTGCTTGATTGGTTTTCCATCAATATATGTGCTCTGAGCTGTGTAGTATCTGTTCAGATTTTAAGATGTCTTTCACCCTTATTTCCTTCCCGTGGTGCTTGTAATTGGGTTATTGCCTAGATCATGTAAGCCGCACAATATTGGTTTCTGTGATGGTATACCGTCTAAGTTAATCACATATTCATCTCTATCCTGGTATACCGTCTAAGTTGAGAGCATTTGTGTGGACTTTGTGTTTGGGAAGGATTAACACTAATGACATGCTACAGAAGAGGAGACCTCGTTGTGCTCTTTCTCTGGATATTTGTGAGTTATGTAAGACTGGTGCGGAGACTTCTTCTCATCTCTTCTTACATTTTGACTTTGCACGTATCCTATGGACCAAGTTCATTGGTGTCATGGGTGAGCATTGGCATTGTCCATCATCTATACTAGAGTTCTTGCACATTAAGTATATGTCTTTAGGAGGGATGAGGAGAAGAAGGTGCTATGGCAAAGTGCATTGATGGCAATACTTTAGAGTATTTGGCGTGAACGGAATGAAAGAGTTTCCCGTGGAGTACTTCCTGTGTTTTGTCACCCGATTTGCTTTGGGATCGAGTCACTTTTCTAGTTTCCTTGTGGACCAAGGCCACAAGAGCTTTTGTAGGCCAACCTTTGAGTGTTTTACAAAGGAATTGGTCTAACTTGTAATTGTTCTTTAGGTGGACGCCTTGTCCTCCATATACATCAACGGAAACATTTTCTTATCTGAAAAAACCTATTCACCTCTATCTACACTGATTCTGCTTCATGAGTCTTATATATTGCTTTCAACTATTAAGAATTGGTTTTATTTCTTTTAGGAAGGAGCGCACCAATCAGATCCGTGCGGGCACTTCTTATAACATTGTAGCCAAACTTGGGGAGTCAAACCAGAATGGCTTAGCATTACCAACCAGACAACACCCTGAGTTTGCGAACCGTGGTGAGAATTTCTTGTGTTAGTAAGATGCTTTCCATTGCACATTCAAAGCTTTTATTGTCTCCTAAGCTGGCTTTCCCCGTGGCTTTGATATAGGAACATCCCAGAAGACAGCATGGTCTGGGAGTCCTCGTGGGCCAATGATGGGGTCAATGACGGGGTCAATGATGCATAGCGGTTCAGATAAGGATTCCTGGAACAAATTGACTTCTCAAGTGAAGCTTGATAAAGAAGGTATTAGGCAAGGTTTGGTACGAGAGTATTCTGCGCCTGTGTACAAGAGAGTTTCTGAGAATTCTAGACGTAGTAGCATTACTGTTCCTACTGTTTCCCGAAGAGTTTCCGCCACAGCTGTGGATTTGGTTGATCAAGTTGAAGAAGAGATTGTTGAAGATTTGCAAGAAGCGTATACTTTGGAGCAACCGCATTCCGAAGAGGGCACAGGTGAAGTACCTCTGGCTTGTCCATTATAATAGAACCGAAATTTGTAAATTATGATCTACTTCGTGAGATATGAGGGATATTTCAGCAGCATGATGTTCTCATTATCTGTGACTGTGAGTGTTATATAAACTTTTGTTCATATTTATTGCGGTCTCAAGCCTAGATATAGCACTATAGCAGGAGTTTTGCATTTTAATTTGAGACGTGTATGGTAGTGTGTGTGGGGGATCCCATTTCGTCTTTACTAGCCGACCCCAAATGCATTTGGGACAAAGGCTTTGGAGGAAGAGAAGATGAATCTGTACTGGAACACTTCAAATATTCTAGCAATGTATCTGTGTGACTGGAGTTGGAAGTCATGGTATTACGTGTATGATTTATTGTATTCCTTCTCACTCTTTGTGTGTGCATGTATGCGTTTGTGTGGCCTATCATTACTTATAAAACTACTGTCCTGAGCAGATGTAACTAGCAAGGTCCTGCATACTAATGGCTTACTCTTGGATAAAAAACTGGATGAAGATCAACCATCAAATAGAAGCAAGACTCGTATAAAAGAAAAGTCAGATGGAAGCACCGCTGTAAATGGAAAGTCTGTTGTAGTCGATAGTGATCAATTTGTTGTGGAGTCACAAATGGATTCTGAACAAAATCTTCGGAAGAAGCTCTGTAGCATTTTTGATAAGGTCCTTGTAGTAGATAATGTTTCTATTGCGAGGAGAGTTGTCCACATGCTCACAAATCAGTACAGGGGTCGTGTACATGCGTGTGATACTGAGGTATGTTTTCTGCTGTTGAGGCTATTGTCAACCAGTTGTATAATTTGGTATTTTCTTCTCTTTTTTCTCCTTGATTATGTGTTGTTTTGCTTGTAATTCCATGGAACTGAAAGTTCTGTATGTTTGGATCCTCTTCTTCGGGAGAGAGAAATCTACCGTCTCCTCTGGGGTTGTGTACCAAAATTGCTGATATTTTGGTGATGCTACTTCATCACTAAAACAAAGAAATTATTTTGACAGGTATCTAGGATTGATGTGAAGCAAGAGACACCTGTAGCTCACGGGGAGATTATTTGCTTTAGTATTTATTCTGGAAAAGATGTGGATTTTGGGAATGGAAAATCTTGTTTATGGGTTGATGTGCTAGATGGCGGTGGCAAGGATATACTAGCTGAATTTGCTCCCTTTTTTGAAGACCCTTCTATTAGAAAGGTAAGTGTTTCCTTCAGGCTTCAGTTTCAGGGTTGTTGAATATGCACCTACCAACTTAAAATATGAGGAACAGCCTTGCAATCCCAAACAGAGGAGCGAAAGGGGTAAAAAATGTTTCGCTAAGCAGGAATCTTTCCATGCAAAGTTCGTAAATCTTTATATGGATTTACCTTCATAAGAAACGGAATGATGTTTGTATTATGTTAATAACTTTGAAGAAGGATTTGTGTTAGATGTGGTGGCCCTTTTCAGTTTTTGTGGCGAAGTTATAGCTGTTTAATTGTTACATCTTCCCTCTTAACTCATCATCCACATGGTGGAGCTGCGCTTGTTCCTCAATCTGGAACTCTATTGACAAACTTATTAGCTTTTAGTTCCACGTTTTGTAGGTATGGCACAATTACAGCTTTGATTGCCATATAATTGAGAACTATGGGATAAAGCCGGCTGGATTTCATGCTGATACGATGCACATGGCACGATTGTGGGACTCCTCAAGAAGAACAGTTGGTGGATACTCTCTGGAAGCACTAACAAGTGATCCAAAGGTCATGTCTAATGGTAAATCGTACCAAAATAGTGATCTGATCGGGAAGATATCAATGAAATCCATATTTGGAAGGAGAAAAGTCAAGAAAGATGGATCCTTGGGGAAGATTGTCTCCATGGCTTGTGTGGACGAGTTGCAGAGATTAGACAGGCAACCCTGGATCTGTTATTCTTCTTTGGACTCCATGAGTACCCTGCAACTCTACGAGAGCTTGCAGTCAAAGTTGTCAAAAATGCCGTGGAAAATGGATGGAAAAGAGAGAGGGAATATGCTTCAGTATTATGAGAAATTTTGGCGACCATTTGGAGAACTTCTTGTGCAAATGGAATCTGAAGGAATGCTGGTAGACCGACAATATCTAGCAGAGGTAGAGAAGGTGGCCAAAGTTGAACAACAAATTGCTTCTAACCGCTTTCGCAATTGGGCTTCTAAGCACTGCCCTGATGCTAGGTACATGAATGTGGGAAGTGATACACAGTTGAGGCAACTCTTATTTGGTGGCATATGCAACAGGTTTTTTTTTTTTTGCTGGAGTTTCTTTACCACCTTTTAGTTATGAGGTGATAGCTTGCAAATGATTTTGAATTGCATTTCTGATAGATATATATGCTATGTGGTATTCTGTGATAGAGAATCAATACAGGTTTACGTTAGTATTCTCAGAAAGTGTAAGATCGTTTGTTAATTTTTTATGAGAGATCCTTATGTGAGAGATTAAGTGCTCTTTATTGGCTTGTTGGTTGGGAGATTAAGCAAGCATTTTTTTATGTATATGGTGCAATGGTGTTTTTACTAGTTGGCTTTCATTTCGCCATTTTGGCTCGAGTTCAAAGATGTGGGAGCACTGAATAGAAATGACCTATGGAATTATGACTCATGATACATTTGTTTAATTGTAATTGATGCCTTCCTATGGTGCTTTAGTGATGAAAATATGAGGCCTTATGGGGGCGAATTATCTGAAAAAAGGTCATGCTTACTAAGAAGGAAAATGACAGTTTTTTCCTTGTATGCACTGATAACATTGTTAGACGTGAGTATTTGTCTTCCATTATCTTAAAAGAGCATGGTTTCTCTCTGCTAATTTTTGCATGTTCCGACAGGAAGAATCCTGACGAATGTCTCCCCACAGAAAAGAAATTTAAAATCCCAAATGTTGACAATGTAATTGAAGAAGGAAAGAAAGCTCCAAAAAAGTTCCGCGACATCACATTGCACAAAATAGGGTCTTATATACACACTGACTTGTATACTGCAAGTGGCTGGCCCTCTATTAGTGGAGATGCCTTAAAGGTTATTGCTGGGAAGGTCTCTGCGGAATATGTTTTTGTAAGTGATGATTCTGAGGTACCACTGGATGATGATCCAGAGAACTCAGTTGAACAGGACATCGATATTTCTGCTTATGGAACTGCTTATGCTGCTTTTGGAGGAGGGCAGGAAGGGATGGAAGCCTGTCACGCTGTAGCTGCTTTATGTGAAGTTTGTTCTATAGACTCGTTAATATCCAACTTCATCCTTCCCCTGCAGGTATCTATAGTGGTTTCACATTTCAGCTACCTTTCACGCATGCTAGATCGTCTTGAATTGCTTTCTAAAAGTACGCTTTTGCTTAAATCCAGATGTTTCAACAGAATAAGTATGGTTGGACTAGAGAGAGTAATTATAAATCCGAAAGTATGAATGTTCGAAGTAATCAAACTTAAACGTTGAATTCTCTGAAACTGTAAGCCTTACCTCACTGCCACTCACCTCTAAGTTTTTTATCATTTCCGTTTCTTCTTCAACTTCAAAACGAGATGAACTTTATTGTCATAATCTGTTGTGGTTGACGTTGATTCCACTGTCGTAATTCCTTGACGTGATCATATCAAAGATTGGCAACTCTATATTTGGTTATCTTGACACGTCCTCACCCATCAAAGAGAAAATATTTTTGGCCCCCTGGTCCCCTACCAAATGCTTCCTTGGTTGACCTTTTGTCATTTCTGGACTAATGCACTCAGAAGGTCACATATGTCTGGCAGCTAAAGGAAGAGCTGTAAGACAAGAACTGTTAGCTACCTGTTATCTGTTTGAATATGCCAATTCATTTTCCTCTGTATTTATTTAAATTTGATTTACATCACGGCATTATATTTTCCCTTTTTGCCTGAATATATATTCTCTGCACTTCAGGGAAGTCATATAGCTGGGAAGAATGGGCGCATACATTGCTCGTTGAACATTAATACAGAAACTGGACGCTTGTCAGCAAGGAGACCAAATTTGCAGGTATTTTAAAATTGGAAATCTGCAGGTTATATAGTTTGTACGACGTGGTTATTCTCTTGAATGAGAACTTTTACGGAATTGGGGGATATATGACTGTTACAGTTGGCATCCTGCTCTAGCTCCGTACAGTAAGCCCACCAGCTGTCTGGGGGGGGGGGGGGGGTGGG
>ONZK01001114.1:147419-160234 GCA_900322385.1 Pharnaceum exiguum | reverse complement strand
ATGTATAGCCTGACCCGTCTTAAAGGGGAGCAGAGTGAGCGGCCACTTATGGTCCCAAGTTGAAGGGGCCCGTTTTTTTTAAGTTTCTGAAACAGGGCCTCTATTTTCAGAAGTAGTAGTTTTTAATTTAGGTTTTAGTGTAAAGATCAGTGCAGTCAAACCCAGGAGCCACTAGCCAGTTGGTTGGACTATGGCATCTAATGCTGCTAGTTGCGTGTGACTATCACAGTGCATATGCTATAAAATGAGAAACATATCATGCCACTTATTGGGTGAGCTATGCTGAACGTGCAGTCCCATAGAGATATCTACATCATTACTCCCCATCTCCACTTTGAGCTTGTCCTCAAGCTCAAACCTTGGATAAGCTTTCATGGAATTGTTCATAACTCAAGTACAAAGGTGTACTTGAGTTCCGTTAGGGAACTGGCGGTCGACCTGGCCACAACAGCTTTATTTCAGAACAAACTTCTTGGTGAAGCTGAGGTTCCATAGATTATGATGTAGAGTGCACAACCATTTAACTCCTAAAAGCACATTAAACCGTCTATTGGAATGGGATACAAATCAGCCTCCACTTAGTTATATTCACCCATTCTGGGTAAATGGTCCTCATTTTCCACATGAACTTTAAACCCTCGTGTTTTCGACACTTCCAGACCTAAGCTCGGTGTTACATCTTCACAAAGAAATTTTTCAGTGCTACCTGTACGTTCAGGTGCCGTTACATTCACCTCAGACAACTTTTCTAGCTTCTGCATGGTATAACTTTGGTTTTCAGGGATGGCATGCAGCCACATCTTTAGATCCCCAGCAACATCTTCCTCTGTTTTCTTGGCAATATCATCTGGAATCGCAGTCCCAAAACGTCTTTTGCAGTGGGACGTACTACTGCTTGGAATTGAGAATCCTCACTCCTCCGCTTCCTTGGCCTTGGTAGTACATATATCAGAACAGTTGGTACTGGCGGTGGTGGAAGAGCTATAACTCAAATTGATCACTGAGGAGGTTGAGAGTCCATCAGAAACTAATTGCTTACGCTCCAATTTTCGGGCCATGCACATGGCATTTCCCAAGTTTTCTGGTTGTTGGAACTCTATGTCCATTATGAGTTTCTTTAGTGATGCTTCCATGCTGATGTTTGGATGACTTGCAGATGAATTAAGACCTTGTATATGATTATGACCCCATTTTTTCTTTTCAAAATTTACCTAATTGGTTTCTTAAATGTTAGGGGTTGGTCACTTGTTTGCAAGAAACTGCTTCTTCACATTGTAACACATGAACTATTCAGATTATTAGACTTTACCAATTGAAAATAAAAGATTTGCTTAGGTTGTTTCATCAATGAGATGCAGTTACTGAAAATTTTATGGAAGCATGCAAGTTGATTTTACCTAGTAAAGGTTTTGACCCTTTTTTTTCTTTTCTATTGCCTCAGAATCAACCTGCTTTAGAGAAAGATCGGTATAAGATTCGTCAAGCATTTATTGCTGCTCCTGGGAACTCTCTGATTGTCGCTGATTATGGGCAGGTTAGTTTCTCTGCTTTCTCTTTTTCTATTGGAAGTTATACTCTCGATGTATTTTCAATTATCTTATCCTTGTTTGTCACTAATGTGTTTTTCCTCATGACAGCTAGAACTTAGAATACTTGCACACCTTGCTGACTGTAGAAGTATGAAAGAAGCTTTCATAGCCGGTGGAGATTTCCATTCGCGAACAGCAATGAACATGTATCCATATATTCGTGAAGCTGTTGAAAAGAAAGAAGTGCTTCTTGAATGGTATCCACAACCTGGCGAAGAAAAGCCTCCTGTTCCGCTGCTTAAGGTATCCAGAGTTATCACTTTTAAATTAATGTTTATTTGTTAGGTCAAATAGTCCTACGACTTAGTAGCTTATTCATCAAGAATATAGATGTGGAAAACCATGTAAGCCTTGACTTAAGCAAAGCTAGTGTGCACTATATCCGTTGAAGCTTTTGGAGGCTGTCCCATGTCTATTTTGGGAGGAATTGATCTAATCTCTGTTATTTATTTTGGGATGAGGGACTTTTCTTCCTCATTTTTGTAATAATAAAATATTGCACAATATCTCCTTTTTTGTTTCTTTCGGTCCTTATCCCTTGTCAGTTGTGCTACATCATCTGAAAACTATGTGATTGCTGTTTCAGGATGCCTTTGGGTCTGAAAGAAGAAAAGCCAAAATGCTTAATTTTTCCATTGCATATGGGAAGACTCCGATGGGGCTTGCAAAAGACTGGAAGGTACTGTCAAATTCCATAGTTGTTCTCCACCTCTGTATAACACCATCTGGTAAAGGTTTAGGCTTCATAATGGTGGTTGAAAAGTATCACCAGGGCTTATCTTATATCTGAAAGAAAAAATTATGTATTTCTTATGTTTAGTTCTTTAAACTAATTCAGGTCGACCAGAGTAGTTTTCGGCTTTTCGCCTTCTTATTAATTTCATATATTGGACAAATGTCCAAAAGGATCCTTCCAAGTTTCACTTGGTCTCTCATGAACCTTCTTACACAACCCATTAGTCTTAAGACACTATCTTCACTGTATTTCAAACTTTCCTTCTATTTCTCTTTTTAATTTTTTTTGGGAATCAGCCTGTTATACCAAACATTTTTTCCCTGCTACTATTATTTTTGTCAGACCTGGATATTTTCCTTCAAAACAAGTTTTTCTTAAAAGAAAATAAATGGGAAAGGTTGCGGACACCCTGACCCCAGCACCCCCATTGAAGGGAGATTACACTGGGTTGATGTTCTTTGTTTGTTTGTTTGTTGTTGTCACTGACCTTCGTGTATTGCTGCTCATATTGCATTAGGAATTTAAATTTATTTCTTCTTTGTCCATTCTCTGTGGGTACTGCGAATCTGCGATCATCTACTTAATTTATGCTACAGGTTTCTGTCAAAGAAGCAAAGCAAACCGTTGATCTGTGGTACAAAGAGCGACAGGAGGTTCTGAAATGGCAAGAGCAGCGCAGGAAAGAGGCTGAGCAACTAGGATGTGTTTTCACACTCTTGGGAAGAGCTCGTCGCTTCCCTTCAATGCGTTATGCTAGCAACCTCCAGAGGGGTCATATTGAACGTGCTGCTATTAATACCCCAGTTCAGGTAGATGTTTCATGTGTTATATTGCTTGTGGACTCTGTACTTCCTTTGTATTATTGAAACTTTTTTGTACGTCTGTGCTTCATGTTGAGATATTGTGTATAACTTTCCTCTGGCCTGTGTCAATGATCTATAGGGAAGTGCAGCTGACGTGGCCATGTGTGCCATGCTGGAAATTGACAGAAATAAGCGTCTGAAAGAGCTTGGATGGAAGCTACTTTTGCAGGTGAAGTTGGTTCTCTCCCTTGTTTGTTTCAATTAATATAGTCATCTGTAAAACATGCTTGATCGTCTTGGTTCTCGACTTTAATTTGCTTCATTAATATACTGCTGTAACATTTAAAAAGGTCATTGTTCCACTGAAAAGTATAGGCAGCCGGGGCTTGTGGATAGTGTTGCATGTTTTATGAATTGATTTCAAATATCTGTACTCAGTCCTTATTCTTTTTGAACATTGGATTTTGTTACACCACTGTCCCCTAAGTTTCTGGTGTTTCAGACCTTACGGACCCCCATCCAGCCCTACAAACTGATGATGAAATTTAAATGTAATTGTTTTAATGGGTTAATGGAAGACAACTTTTGATGCATTACCTTCTAGAGTTTGCTAAGGTGACACACTCAATTACAGGTCCATGATGAAGTGATCTTGGAGGGGCCTTCGGACTCAGCAGAGGAGGCCAAGGCGTTGGTGGTTAATTGCATGTCAAAGCCATTTAATGGAAAAAATTTCCTAAAAGTGGAGCTAGCTGTGGATGCTAAGTGTGCGCAAAGTTGGTATGCTGCAAAATAAGCAGTTATCCTGCTCAGTGCTCATGTGTCTGGAGTGCTTTACATGGTGTTTGTGATGCGGGTGTTTAGCACTGTCCTGGACTCACCATTTCGGAAGGGGGTTCTATGAGCCCCTTTCTGGAAACATGTCTCTGGTGGTCAGTGTGGACGACAATAGCTTTAAGGAATTGATCCTAAGGGCTATTTGGTAGACCGAATGCCCATTTGACACCCCATGGAGTCTGTCAAGATTCAAGTGTGTTTGCTTCAGGTTTCGGAGAATATATGACTTTGTAGGGAATTTGTCATTTGAGGTGTCATATGGCTGTTTTGGGGTGCGGGGTTTGCCATTGATATCTCTATTTGACAATCATCAGTAGTGTTAGACTAGAAATGTGTATAGATTGGCGAACGCTGACTTTTTCTTATGTTTGTAAGAGAGAAGAGGTTGTGATGTAGGTAGTGCTCTGTACAGGATTTGTGATCGTGGGATGGTGTAATTCTCTGTGTAATGCGTACTGATACGAATGTATATATTGATCGACGTGACTGCATGCCTAATCATTTCGCCGTTTATTTAACTAGTTCTGTATCTTGTTCCCTATCCAAAACCAAAAGAAAAGAGGTCATCCGTTTTGTCTCCAATTCTTGAGTACACGGGGTGTACCGGTACGTCGGGTGTTTTTTTTTCCAAAGCATTATAACATATATCATTAGTTACCCCCTTTATTATTAGTTATGAATTCACTCTCGGTATACGAGTATACCGGTGTACCAAATACTTGCTGGTATGTGGTTGAAAACTTAAACATAATCCAGTTGCTCAACTAGTACTTCCCCTGTTTTTTGTAATATTTCTTTGAAATTTAACCTTGTAATTGCATTTTGTATTGCTTAATTAGGTTCCAATCAAGTACTCCCAAGCTACTACACTATGTCAGTGGCTCCCCATAAAAGGTGTTAAGGGGCCTAGCTAGCTAGGGAGCCAATAAGAGTAAGTAACATGGCCGTTGATAGTCATGATCAATAGTCAGTCGTTTCTGAAAGCGACTAAACTGATCTAGTAAAAAAATCAAACGGTCTATGTAAATCAGAAGCAAACTTTTATGCTAGTTTTGTGAGTCTCAAACGAGATTTTTGTCGATATGTTGTGGTTCGTTTAGGATGATGGTCGTGTGGTTGTGATAAAGATACACCATCAAAGGCCAGGAATGAAACTTTTTTCCTTGCGGGTTATATATGCCCAATTGATCACGCACAAATATTCATTGGTCGAAAGTTTTAACCCATAAAGCCATTGGCCCCCTTAAGACTTTGAGAGACCTTGGGCTTGACCCTTGGACACATGGAAAAGTCTCCATGCAAATTTGTACACTTTTGGCCAACCTCTATCTTGCGTAATTGAATTAAACACATGAAATTGTCTTCTTATGTAAATATTCCTAGATAGCTTTAGCTCAGTTCAATCTGTGTAAATTGCATGTAGCTGTAGTCCTCTAGAGTAAATACTGAACAGCACTTGAATCTAAACTTTGTACCAGTCGTACTACTTCTGACAGACATATAAATTCATCTTTGAAGTACAAGTTGAGAATATATGTGACGAATTGTCAGTGAGGCAACCTCCTTAGTTGAGTAAGGTGACGGCAGACAACATGCTAGTACATTATTAAATGTGTTGAATAATTGAATATTCTATGCATGTACTTGTCATTAGTAGCAACATTGTTATTGTTTCCTGTTGATTCCCTTTGCTAAACTAGCATTTCGTCAACATAACCTGCACTCATTTGACAAGCAATAATAGAAAGCGAAATACATTGATTATCTCCTTATCAAATTAATAATCAAAGTAAGCTGCAGAATCTTCCTGATGTCACTAGTGTGCCTTATTACGTACTCGTTGATGAAGTAAACCTCTGAGCATTGATCCGTTGATGGACTAAACGGCCACTGCCTAAAAGGAAGGAGTCTTTAGTAGAGCCTGGACTTCGAAAAGGTCAAATGATAAAAAAATTCACCGTTTTGTAATCTACACGAGGGTTCATCCTAACAAAAAAACACTTACTAATAAGGATCTATTTTCTGTCCTTTGCACCCTAAAAAAAAAAGTTACCTATTCTCTGTAACTTAATTATTTTTTCCCACTTTTCAATCAAGTTTAGTTCACTTAGTTAATTACTTGGACTAATTGAGTTTTTTTTTTGTTTAGTTGATAATATAATGTTCTAATCTTATTAGAACCCTATCAATATTGTACGTTTATGAAACTATATGGTGAGACATTTTCAATGATATACTAATAACTACTCTGTATTAATGAATATCGGGATCAAAACTTATTACGTTCGCAAGTTACGATATGAAATGCGAAAAACTAATTGAAGTGAACTAAATAAAACTAAACTGAAGTGTGTTTAGTTGTAAAGAACAGCCAAAGTGAACAAAACTAATCAATCAAAAGATCATAATGGAAAATGTCTAACTCAAGTTAGTAAAGTGGTTCACCTTTTTCATAATTCCAAATTCCTGAGAACTTTTGCATTCAATCACAAAGCCTCAACCCATCACTGTATTCTATTCCATTCGATCTAACTCAATACAAATAAAAATTAAAGGAAAGAACCCCTTTTTAATAATTAGACTTTGTTTTGTGTGAACAATTGCATACATGAGATTGGATAAGATAAGTATTATTGTTTAGTCGATAAGTCATTATAACCCAGTTTCATAGGGAGTATATAAAACGATTTCACATAATTTTGTGTGTTTAACACTTAACATTAATAAAGAAACAGTAAAAACATAAGAAAATGACAAATGAATTAGGGCCAGCCAGGCCAAAGAAGTTTCAGCACTTGCCCTGCCCTCCTTTATTAAGCCAGCCCTTTTCAGTTTTCCCCCTAGTTCCCCACACCACTGCTGGTAAGGTATACTGTTGTAATCTCCTCTCAAGTCTCCGTGACAAAATCTACCAAGAACAGAACAGAACAGAACAGAACATCTTTTTCAAAAAAATCGTACCCTTCCTTTCCATAGTGAGTTGGATAGGAATAGGAACAATAACAACTGACCCAACAACAAGAACAACAACAAAAACAACTAATAGAAACTAAAACCCCTCCTTTCCTCCCATCATTCACCTTACCTCACTCACTCAAGTGGCTGTGGCTGTGGCTGTGGCTCTCATTCATTTTTATTCTATCCCCCCCTCACTTCATTCCCCCACAATCACAAATATTCATTTCATTTCATTTCATTTCCTTCTAAATAAAATCCCCACCATTCTCTCTCTATCCCACTATTTTTCTCCCTTCTCTTCTCTGAATGGCGCAGCAGATATCAGCGCCGAAACTCCTCTACCTAACTGACGGAAGCAGTAACAGACGGCTGGTCTTCTCCGACTTTACTGGCGGCCTATCCTACACTAATAACAAACGGCAATCATCATCATCATCGTCACGGCGTCGGAGACTGTCGTTAAACTCTTCTTCTAGAACCTTCCGTCCTCACTCTTCAACTTCTCTTTCTCCCGCTATCAAAGCCGTCCTTGACCATCATGACTCTGATCATCGCCACGTGGCTTCCACTTCCTCTCCCACTACTCTTAGCCACACCGACTCACGGGTATATATATAAATACATACACTTCACTCCACTCTCTCTCCTCTGTTCTCATTTTTTTTTTAAAAGAAAAATTTCACTCTTTTTTTTTTGTTGATCGCTAAATCGATCATCCATCATTTTATTATTATTTTATTGCTATTATTAGTGATTATTATTATCAGCTGTTGGTCTCTCATGTTGACTTTAAATGTTGCTACTGATTTTTGCGATCATTTTTTCATTATTTTAATTCGCAAAATCTGGAAATAATAGAAACTTCTTTTTTGTTTTTTTGACTGATTATTGTTGTTGTGATGAAAGGATAAAAACTTGTTTGTTAGTTTGAGGTAGTAAGTAGTCTTATAATTGCTAGGTATAAAAAGCTGAAAAATCCTCTAGTGTAAATGTGAATTCTCTAGTTCTCTATGAAATTCTAGAAAGAGAGGAAAATGAGGTTAGAGAAATTTTCTCCTAAAAAGATGGAGACAAAATGTGGACTAACTTCCTCTTTGGAAACATTTTTTTGATTTTTTTTTATGGCATGTCAATATCTCATTGGTCAATTAGAGTTATTAGTTCAAGTTCGAGTCTCCTCAGGGCCACCGGAGGTTTTACCGGTCGTTAACTTCAGGCCCATGTTATCAAAAAATAAAAAATAAAAAAATTAAGGGTTATTAGTTCATATGTATTAATAATAGAAGAAGGGTTCAAAAAGAAAAAAAATTGTTAGCAGAAAAATTAATGTGCACCCGTTTCGGTCATTGATGACAAAAGAGATTGATTGATGATCCCTCGCTGGTCTTTAGTAACAATATTTTAATTCTTAATAAGAAAATAAATCTTTGAAGTAATTGCGCGGGTAATGCACTAGTAGCGATAATAAAAAGTGGATGCATATGCTAATGTTATGTTTTTGTAAAATTTAAATTTTATTAATTGACCAAGTTGTAGAAAGTTTGATCAGCATGAGCTTGAATGTTGGCTAACTTAAGAAGGTGATTTGTTGATGTTTTTTTTTAACAGACAGTAGATTTGGAGGACATACTAGCGGAAAGAGGAGCATGTGGAGTTGGATTTATAGCCAACTTAGACAACAAAGGGTCACACCAGATTGTCAAAGATGCTCTTACCGCTCTCGGTTGCATGGAGCACCGAGGTGGGTGTGGAGCAGATAATGATTCCGGTGACGGGTCTGGAATTATGACTTCCATTCCTTGGGATCTTTTCGACCATTGGGCTAAAGAGCAAGGGCTTAGTGCCTTTGATAAGTCTCATACGGGTGTTGGCATGGTTTTTCTTCCCCAAGATAGCGCCCTCGCTGAGACTGCTAAACAAGGTAGTTATTTTGGAGAGCTTCAGTCGTTTTTAGACAAGTTTTTCTGTTTTAAAAAAAGTAAAAGGAGGACAAGCTGTAAAACCATTACAAGCTAGACCAGTCCCCTTGCAAAATAGTCAAAGGTTGGCCTACAAATGATCTGGCGGATTTTGTCCTCATGGAAACTAGAAAAGTACCTCGATCCCAAAGTAAAGTGAACCAAAATACATAGGAAGCCCGCTGATCTTATATTGAGAAAAAAATGAAATCTTTTACATTTCTTATAGTAGTTTGCTTCTGTCTGATAGTTTTGGAGTTTGAAATGTGGAAATAGACAAAGATCATGATGCTTAGTCAGAGTTATGCAATTTTTTATTTTAAAAAACCTGTACTTTTTGGATGGAAATGGAGGGCATGTACTTTATGCATTCACTCGCTGGCTAGCTAGTTGTCGAATTGATTTGCTACACTCTTTAGCCCTTGAAGTAGCCAACTTATGCTGATTCCCTTTTGACTATTAGGATCTGGATGATTGTTTGGATAAGTAGATGAGAATATTTTGTGCATTAAACTAGAGGATAAATTGGTTGAGCTCTCCTCCCAATAAGCTGAAGAACTTTTACTGGGATTTATTCTCGCTATGTTTTGTTTACCTCCTTAGTATCGGGGGTTGACTCACTGGAGTACACATCTTGCTTTTGGATGACATTGATTCCACATTTTCTTCCTTCCTAGAATCAGCAATGCCTCTTGGAGGAAAAAGGGGGCAGGGGCAGGGGCAGGGGCAGGAATGGATTATGTGACCTCAGGGTCAAAAGTTCATGACCACTGTGACAATAGAGTAAAATAAGATCGTAGGTAGGGTCATATGTAAGAGTCTCAAAATTCAAGGTGATCTAGAACTGACAAAGGAAGATCCACCACTGTCTAGAATGCTTATCCTGATTCATGAACCATATGACTTTTGTACTTAATACTCATTGAGTCATTAGTGCAACCAACCAGGTGTTATGACAGCAATGTCAGTGTAGCAGTTTTTTTGTTGAATGTTATTGACCTTTTTATCCTGGTTTATGCCTGAAGTTCCCAAGTGTGTTTCTACATGCTAGCTTTCCTGATGAATTATCGTACATGGACCTCTAGACCATAAATTCGTTAAATGTTACGGGTATCAATTAGTTTGGAATTCTGATGGTCAGCTGAAAATTTTAACTCCTATTCTGTCTTTGGTATGCCTTGAATTGGGGGGCATTATTTCTTTGGGGATTTATTATGCTATGTGTAAACTATAAGAGTTGTTCGCTGACTACAAGAAGCAAATTACTTGGTTAAAGGTGATTTTCATGGATCATGAAAAGAAAGTTGCATTTTCTATAGTAACTGTTCTGCAAATAAACCCCTCTTAATTTGCCAATAGAAACATTGAAAGCCAACTTATTAACTTGCTGATAGATTCGTTGAATGCCAACTTACCGGAGACCCTGTTGTCTTGTGCAGTTGTTGTAAATACTTTTACTCAAGAAGGTCTTGAGGTAATCGGATGGAGATCAGTCCCCACAAACGTCTCCATAGTTGGTCGAAATGCAAAGGAAACCATGCCCAATATTCAACAGGTTTTTGTTAGAATTGGCGCGGAAGAGAACATTGATGACATTGAAAGAGAGTTGTACATCTGTAGGAAATTAATAGAAAGAACAGCCAGTGCTGAGGCCTGGGGAAATGAGCTATATTTCTGTTCCTTGTCCAATCAGACAATTGTATACAAAGGCATGCTTCGTTCCGAAGTTCTGGGGATGTTTTACTTTGATCTCCAGAATGAACTTTATTCGTCTCCATTCGCTATTTACCATCGGAGGTACAGCACAAACACTAGTCCGAGGTGGCCACTTGCGCAGCCAATGAGGTTTCTTGGTCACAATGGAGAAATAAATACCATACAGGTTTTGCTTCCTGTTTCCTTATGAAGTTGGCCAGTTATGTGCCTTGTTTCTTCATTGAATATTGAGGCTCGCACTATAACTGCAGGGTAACCTGAACTGGATGCGGTCTCGAGAGACATCATTGAAGTCCCCAGTTTGGCGTGGTCGTGAAGGAGAACTTCGTCCTTTTGGTAATTCAAAGGCATCCGATTCAGCAAATCTGGATAGTGCTGCTGAAGTATGAATTGGTTCTTTACTTGATACTATATTTTAATCTTCGTTGAAAGTTAAGACCTCTATGCAAACAACTCAGGGTCGCATGGAAGCTAAGTTTACGCAGGCTTAATGATTATTTATGTACATTTGGACATGATGAAAGATTGGGGCAGGGTCCTGGTCTTTGATGAGCTACTCCTATGAAAGATGCTGCTATTTAATTGCTGTTTCTAGATTTGGTTTGCATTACTTGGATCTCCGTGTTTGTCTTAAGAAAGATTTCACTAAGCTTTTCCTTGTCGCGTTCCCCTTGCTTGAGTTCTGATGAATTCTTTATTCCTAGGTTTTCTTTTCTTTTTGTGTGCTTACATTTTGAGCCTTTTGATTTCATACTTGTAAAGCAGTTGGAATGCGTGTGACTGATGACTGTAACTGTTCCCTCTTTTTGGCTGTCTGTTATTATCTGCCTTTGGAAGTATCATTTTTAAACATCATATAACTATAATTCATTTCTCTGCTATCCTTTTTTGGCAGTTGCTGATTAGGAGTGGTCGTGCCCCTTCTGAAGCATTAATGATTCTTGTTCCAGAGGCTTATAAGAATCATCCAACCTTGTCTATCAAATACCCTGAGGTAATCTTTTGTAAAGCTAACAGATTTTCTCTTTCTTTTGATAGATATCTGACGTACGAGACTTTTCTGTTGGTTGTTGAATCTAAGCGCGAGAAGTTGTTAATATTTGTCCAGAGTTCTTGTCTAGTAGTAATTACTTGACAGCTATTTGTCGGCCAAAGTCCTTGTTTTTGGATAATAGAAACTTGTTCCTTATTTCAGGTCGTTGATTTTTATGATTACTACAAGGGCCAAATGGAAACATGGGATGGACCTGCCTTATTATTATTCAGGTGAAACGGGAGGCGAATATACACTTTGATATGCTATATTTTGGATATTGGTATTTATATTTTCGGCTTGCTGTTACGTCCGACTGCCTGCGTAGGGCATAGTCACACACACATGCGCGCTTTTCTTGGTGTCTCATTCACTCTGCTAAAATGTATGGTTGCGTCGTGTGTTCTCTTGGACACCTCTTTGTCATGTTCATATTCATGCTGCTGTGCCGGTCACGTGATTCTAAAATTCCTTGCTTTCATAAAGAGAATGCAGCCCATTTGTTTTTTTTTCCGCAAGAATGTTTTGCATTTTCGTATAGAAGGAGGTGTTGATTGTACTCTAGTTCAAGATTGGAAGGAATCGGTAGGGGTGTCTTATTTTGTTTTCGGATTCTCTTTCAGTATATCGGGTTTGTTTCCTTTCCTGCTTTGTAATGATGCATTTCAATTCTGTGCTGTTTTAGTGATGGAAAGACTGTTGGTGCCTGTCTTGATCGAAATGGACTTCGTCCAGCTAGATACTGGCGTACTGTTGACAATGTTGTCTATGTTGCATCTGAGGTATAGCTGTCTTTACTCTAGACAGTGTTTTTCATATTTTATCTGATAGTCAGCAATGACCAATATCTTATTTTCTTTTGAAAAAAATACACAAGCCTTCCAAAATTTGATTCTGCAGTAGCTGACTAAGTATGGTTTATTGGACTAAGAATTTCGGTTAACTATGTCAATGTTTACAGTTCCTGTTACTCTTGCTTGGATCATCTTCGGCACTTTAGGGTCATGGATTAGAGTACAGAAATAAACAACTAATTCCCGCTCATCATTTCGTTTGCGGTCAGAGTTTGTGATGAACATAAAGTTTGCTCAATTAAAACAACCGGTGCTTGTTTGACCACTTTTTTGTTCTGAGACATTCTATGCTGACCTTCGGGGAAAAAAGGGAGGGGGGGGGGGGGGGGGG
>ONZK01001114.1:125866-145669 GCA_900322385.1 Pharnaceum exiguum | reverse complement strand
CTATTAACATGCTGTATATCTTTAGGTTTCAGTAAGTCTTGTTCCTACTCAAATTAGTAAAGCCATAATCAATAGGTTTGACGGTTAACATGCTGTATATCAGGTTATACTATTTCTCTGGGAAAGAAAAAATATATCACCAGACAAAAAATGTGAATTTTGCAAAATTGTGAACAGGGTTTGAGGTTAACTGTTCTGATGTATGTAAAGAGTGACGTCAATCTCAGAAATAATTACTGTGCCAGTCATGGGATGTGGAGTTCAGATCTGGAAAATGTTTTATTGCAGTTATGTTGAATCAGTAGGTCCTGTACATCTCCATGCTCAACCCACTTAGACACATACCATCTGTCGAATGAATGAATCTTACGTTTTGAATTGTCACAGCGCTGCTGGTCTTTTGTAATTGTTAATTGGTAAGTACTAGGTAGCGTGAAAGTGTAGAAATTACTTAAAGCGATAATTTTTCTGATGAGTTCAATTGCAGGTTTACGAAAACACCGAGGTCAAGAGGCAAGTAGCTTCATCAAACCCCTATGGGAAATGGATTAAGGAAAATTTGCGTCCTCTGAAGCCAACAAACTTCCTCTCTTCCGCAGTCTTGGAGAGTGAAGCAATATTAAGGCATCAACAGTAAGCTTCTTATCTCACCCTTTTCCTCATTTTCCCCATGGTATAAAGGTTGGTTATGGCTGTCTCAAGAGGGTCATCTTTTCTTTTCTGTGCTGACAAATTGTCTGCATGTTTTCCAGTCTAGTGTGGTTTGTACTTATGTTGACCATGGGTGATTTTGTGTTGTCTATGCGATGGTGCTGTATGATAAAATTCTTAGTGTTCAGAAGTACATTTTAATGGCTTGTGAATTGTGATGGGTCGTGGGGGAATTGATTGTGATGGGTTTGACTTATGCACAATCTGTAACTTAACTTTTATCTGGCACTTGTATAGTTGTATCATATGTCCTCTTACCTTATCTCTCTTTTATGTTACTGGTCATGAAAGTTAAGTCTCCCACTTAAAAGTTGGATAGTGCAAGTTCTCTCTTGAGACAGGTTCTTTGTGCCATGGCCTGGGAAGTGCCAAAGGTTGAAATTATAGAGGTCTGGAGGGTTAACATTTTACCCCAGGCTCAGGAATGAACCTGGATAGATACAATTCCAAGCTTGTTTCTTCAAAATAAACTTTTGTTACTCTTGAACATGCTTCACGCACACAGGCAAAACATGCATCATGGTTTGTACTGTATACCAGCTGCAGCCAGAGGAGCTTGGTCTGTGTGCTAGCTGTATAGGATTAGTTAAAAAGCTGTTATCAAGCGTGTTTAAAAGAAGAGTACTTTCTAAATGTCTAGAAAGAGAACGGGGCAAGTTCTTTTTTTAAAAAAAAATTGGCGATGTTTTCAGAGGATTTTGGTACGTTTTCTCCCTCTTCTGTTTATTTTAGTATGTTGGTGTTCTTTTGGACATTGGGTTCATTTGGTTCTATATTCCAGGGGTATGTGCCTCTTTGCACCTGAGGATTTGGAGCTTAGATATAGACATATAGTAATTCTGTACCTAAAGGCCACCCAGTCAACGTCTATTTCCTGTATTAGCAGTTTACCACCTTTAACCACCTAGCGTAGCTTCCGCTTTTTTTTTGGATAGAAAACTTAGCTTTCCTCTTGGGTAAGTAGATCAAGATGTTTGCAGCGCACCTAGATCTGATTTGTCTATAAGTCTGATGCTAAACAACATACGAAAGAATATCTATAGGACTGAAACATGCCTGCACATGTACAGAAGTATCTTTGTTTGCAACTTTGAATGTATGATTCATCGCTATTTACTTTGATTAGATCTGCAAATTTTGTCAACTTGCTACTAAAGAGAGTGTGCTCATTATTTATGGCTGCTTTTGTAGTACATGTTATGTCCATCTCGTGTTTGATTCTTAGTTATTCATTGTAATTAAGGGCATTTGGCTACTCAAGTGAAGATGTCCAAATGGTCATTGAAAGTATGGCTTCGCAAGGAAAGGAGCCAACCTTTTGCATGGGAGATGATATTCCTCTAGCAGTATTATCTCAGAAGCCACATATGCTTTTTGATTACTTCAAGCAACGGTTTGCACAGGTATGTACTTTGCTGGCAAAGCACTTTGTTTAATATACTGGTCGCATTTTCATTTTCAACTTCTCAATGCTGACTAGTCAAGAGTAATTGGACCACGTCACTTTCACTTCTATTATGGCAACTTGATTTGTTTGAAAATGGGAGAGGAAACATCTAGTTAATGCTCCCTTATTGTCTGTCTTTCTGTTATTGCTGCCATATGCAATGTTTTAGTGATAAAAATCTGTATTAGGATAGTTTGTCTAACGTGTCCTGTGTTTCTGCCCCGCATCTAAGTCTGTTAGTTATCTTATCACTTTGTAGGTTACAAATCCAGCTATTGATCCTCTGAGAGAAGGTTTGGTCATGTCTCTCGAAGTTAATATTGGAAAGCGTGGTAATATCTTAGAAGTTGGACCTGAAAATGCTTCACAGGTTGGTAAAGAATGTAATTTTTCTTGGATCCCGTTTCAAGTGCTGATTTTGGTGTATGACTTTAAGGCCTTCATAATTCTATAAATGATATTTTTCATCTTATGGCTGTAGGTTATTTTGCCCAATCCTGTGCTAAATGAAAGAGAATTTGAGTCTTTGCTAAAAGATCCTTTGTTAAAGGCCCAAGTTCTCCCAACCTTCTTTGACATAAGGAAAGGAATTGAGGGATCTCTAGAGCGAAAACTTCAAAGATTATGTGAAGCTGCTGATGAAGCTGTTAGAAATGGTTCACAACTGCTTGTGCTTTCTGACCGGTCAGATGACTTGGTGAGTTCCTCTCCTGTAATATGTGATTGCTCTCCCTGCTCCTGACATATGTCATTATGTTGTATTATGTCAACATGAGAGTTGTTGTATATATTTTTTAAAAATAGGGTTGAGTTATTTTTGCCGAAACGGTGGTTTTCCAAAATCTGGAATCGGTCCCAGAACCAGTTGAACATAGTGGTTGCAATATAAAATTGAAAATGAAAAATTCTTCACCCCATAAATAGTTTGCAGCCATTTAGTAAATTATAGTAACCACAATCTATGGCATTGATTATATCTCAGTCCTCACACGCTAAATACCAGCCTTCTATTAAAGGCTTTAAACATCTTGTTTTGATGTTTGGGGAATGGAGAGAGGTAAGAAAATGTGAACTGAGAAATAGATAGATTGTGATCTTTGATTGATTTGTAGTTACTTTATTTATTTATTTATTTATTTTACTGGAAGTGGGAACCCACCCGATCCCAAATCAAGAATCAGAACCGGAACCGGTTGGTATCAGTTCAAGGATTTTGGGTCCGGTTCCGGGTACTGGATCAGGTACCTGGTACCCATGCTCACCCCCAGCTTTTATAAGAAAAGAAATCATAAGCTATGGAGAACAAGCTGTCCTAGCTTTAGGAGATTACATACAGGCTAAAAACATAAGCTGTCCTCGAGAATTACTGTAGTAATGATAAAAGCAGTTCTAGCTATGCTATTTGCTAACATAAGCTGACCTCGATTGAAGTGGGACAAAAGGTTCATACTTGTATAAAAAGGACAACTTGTCCTTCTACATTTTTTTTAAAAAAATTCTTAATCTAAAAAAAAGAAGGTTCATACATGTAAATTTCTTTGTTAAGTTGCCTACGTGAAATTTGCCGGTTACCTTACCGTTCTTTTTTATCCTGTCCATGAGAGATGTAAGTTGTGGAACTTTCTTTAGTTATTTTTTCTGGTCATTCTTACTATTACCCCTTAACTATCCACTCGCTCCCTATTCATAAAATTGATGAGTTGCCTCTGTCTAAGCAGGAAGCAACTCGGCCTGCCATCCCAATACTCCTCGCTGTTGGTGCAGTCCATCAACATCTAATTCAGAATGGTTTAAGAATGTCAGCCTCAATTGTTGCTGAAACAGCCCAGTGCTTCAGCACTCATCAGTTTGCTTGTTTGATAGGATATGGTGCAAGGTCAGCTCATGTTCCCACTTCAGAAATCAGACGTATTTTTTCTGGATCTGTGTTTAAATTAAAATATAGCTATTATATATTTCATGCAGGAGACTGTAGCGATATAGATTGTGGTGCATTGGCTCTTTAATTTGTGTTTATGTATCTTGCAGCATTAACAAATCTGCTTGAACTTTCCAATCTTTTCCACCTCCCCTAGAGATCCATCTGTAATTTGTGCTTTTTGCTGTTTTCAAAGCTCAGTTGCTTGTTTATTGCTATACAAGTTGCACTGTAAACACGACAGCTAAGACGGGATGGGTGGAGTGTTATTATTAGTTTTATTTATGTGTGCCTAATGGATGGCTGATGGCATTTGTCTTAACATTTTGCAGTGCTGTGTGTCCATATTTAGCGTTGGAAACGTGCCGGCAGTGGCGGTTGAGCACAAAAACTGTGAATTTGATGCGAACTGGAAAAATGCCGACAGTTACAATTGAGCAGGCTCAGAAGAACTTTGTCAAGGTTTGTGCTCTTTCTTGTGAGATGTCTCACTCCCCAGGCGAAGAACAAACAATTGTGTTCTGCCGATGCTTGTGTATACCTTTTAGTCTTTGCATTACATAATTTCTTGCAGTGCGTCAATTCCAACTTTTGGTAATTTATCGGTTCATTATGTTCTAATTTCCACTTTACTTATTGTCATTTTGATGAAATAGCAATCTCATACCCTTTTCTTGTGTCACGTCTTGACACTGAGTCTCATTTTGTTCATTGAGTTTGTTCCTTGAATGAGATTAAGAGGGCTAGTCTTCTGAAGTTATCATGAGATTTCAGGTCCAGCAGATTAGCTGTTTAGTTTTGACTTCCCCCTTTCTTTTCGTTTCTTTTCTTTTATAACGTTGATGTCTATCTTGCTCATTGAACCTTTAAATGTGGCTTGTTCGTTTCAAGAAAGATTTTTATTTCCAATTGTCTCCTCATCATAGATCAATAGAAAGGTTGAGATCTATTGCAGTGAAGGAAAGCAGTAGCTTTCATATAAAGAACAAAAGAAATTAAAGAAAAAGAAAAGCAAGCATTGTGGCCTAGTTGCATCGTTATACTTGTCTCTCTTGTGAATAGATGCGAAGACAGAAATTTGGTATCTAGATGAAGTTCAGACTATGCAATGGGACTATGTGAGAACAGAAAAGTTTTAAATTTAAATACAGTTGTTGGACTTGTGATATGGTTTGGTCTTATGGTTGTTATAGTAATCATAAGCTCTTTACATTATAATGAGTGTCTATGGTCAGTCAAGGAGAGTGGAGTTGCCATTATGCTTCTCTCTAATGATGGGCTGAAGAGAGAAGCGGTATGGCTGTCATTGGCCTATCGTTGAGTTGTTGTGTAAATAACGCATCTCATGAATATATGCGAATTTATTCTGCTGAAGAAAAGTAATATTCTGTACCTCAAGTTGATTAGGTTACTTGTCAATTTGTCTAAAGATTTACATTGGACGGTTACTCTTTGTTAGTTTTTTTGGGGTGCAAACTAACCTACTCTTGTTTAAACATCCCTGTATTTGAGATTTTATTGATTGGAACTTTTTTTCTTTGCCTTATGCTGCAGGCTATAAACTCTGGATTGCTTAAAATCCTTTCAAAAATGGGTATCTCGCTGCTATCTAGGTATGTATTCCGGAAGTAACTATTTAACGTGCTGCAACAACCTTCTATTTTCTTTCATTATTTTGGCTCCTTGAGCATCCTTATTCCTTACATATCTTCCAAAATGGGTTTACTCAAAACTTACCTTTTCAATTTCTCTTCATAGTTACTGTGGGGCTCAAATATTTGAGATTTATGGACTTGAAAAAGATGTTGTTGATATAGCATTCTGCGGAAGTGTTTCTAGGATTGGTGGATTGACTCTTGATGAGGTGAGATGGCCAGTATCTTTATAGTTTTCTTTAAGAATTATTTGTAATACGTTTTCATTTTGTTTATTATCTGTCCCCCTTGCTCCACTCCAGTCTGAAGCTGAATAGATACCTGTCTGATCATATGTTCATTTCATTCTGATACTTCAATGCGGGAAGTAAATACTTCAATGCAACGATGCGTTTAGTGTCAATGTCGGAAACTGCCTCCCTTTTTTTAATAAAAAAAAGAAGTAAAAACAGAAGTAATATTAGGGGAAAGGTTGCCTACATCCTGACCCCGTCACCCCCATTGAATGGGTATTACACTGTGTGTGTACATCTTTTTCTTTCTTTCATTTTCCTTTCCTTTTTTCAGGATACCCAAACTGTTACGTGCTGCTACCTCTGTTTTGGATTAGTCTTACCTGAATTTGTTGCTTTGTTACTCATTTACTTTAACTTTATTCAGCTGTAATGTACTGTATAAACCTGCATTTTCTTATAAAAAGTATAGAACTCCAACCACAGTTAAACGAAAGTTGTCAAATCAATGCACATTTTGGTTGATCTTTGTTAAATGCTATCTGCTCTGATTTTTAAGCTATTGTTTATTTTATGTTTCTTATTGATCTTCTGCTGCAGCTTGCTAGGGAAACATTGTCCTTTTGGGTTAAGGCCTTCTCTGAGGACACGGCAAAAAGACTGGAGAATTTTGGGTTTATACAATTGAGGCCCGGAGGTACATTTCTCTCCTCTTTCTCACCAGTCACTTCCTCTTAAACAGAAGAATTCAGGAGAGTTTTTTCTTATAGTGCTGAGTGTTAATCCTCTGTAATCTGTGTGTCTCACTAACTTGTTTTAGTACCAAATAACCTCCTCTTTCATTAAGCTCTGCATTCTACGGTATTGGGGGCAGTTAGTGTCAGGCCTTTGCATATTGTGATGTTGATGGACAAAGACTGGACTTTGACCCCCTCTTTTCTTTTCTTTTTTAAATAGGGGAGTACCATGGTAACAACCCAGAGATGTCCAAACTGCTTCACAAAGCTGTCCGAAACAAAAGTGAAAGTGCTTACGCAGTGTACCAGCAGCATTTGGCGAACAGACCTGTTAACGTGAGCATCTGATACTCTACTTGCTATTTAGGTCTGTACATCTGTCCATAACTGGACCTGACCTGACCACACCCGGATTGAAGTTTTCAGCTGATCGGGAGACCGGACTGGACTGAAAAGTTCGCTATTATTATTATTTGACTTTAGAATTCAGAAAGTGAAATAATCCATTAGAAAGTATCTGATTACAAGATATCAAATGACCAAGAAAGAAAAAGAAATGAATACCTAATAAAGAGAAGAAAAACTGAACTCAGTTTAGACAATCAAGCTTCATATGGACAGTAGAACGTAGTAAATAGCTACACAAGTACAGTAAAAGGAAAATCTTTATATTAATTAAATCAAAATGGACCAACAGCTCTCATTCTGTACTTCTCTAGAGATAAGAATCTATGAGAGCGTTTGTGAAGTGTGTTGCCAACACCATCTTTGTCAACTTGTCATGGCCATGAGAGGAGAGAGGTAGCTGCTGGACGTGGACAACAACTTCAAAAGAAGGGAAGTATAGTGAGAAAGGGGAAATTCGCTGCTGGAAACTATAAAAGTTCTAGTGTAGATAGATAGATTGATAGATAGATAGGAGGAAGGGAGGGTGGGGGTGGGATTGGGGAAGGCTGTTTGAGGGGGAAAGGAATTGTAATTTGGGCATAGGTTTTTCATTGGCACTCTTTCCTTCGGAGTATATTTGTTTTAATATATCCGAGGTTTTACCGGGTTTGACCCTGGGCCGGAACGGAAGATTTTATAGGACAGGGGACATGAGCGGACACCTCTCTGGTCCAGATAGACCAGTCTAGTCAAGTACTCTGGTTGCCTGGTCTGGACCGGCCTTTGTACATCCCTACTTGATACAACTATACAAGTGCTTATTATGTTGAATTTAGGCTGTGATGTTATATTTACTTGCAGGTTGGAACCAATACTAGATAGTTTGACCTGTAGTAGATTGGGCATATCAGATTCTGTCCAGCAACAACCTTCTTATGTAGCCACATGAAGTTTGACTCCCTCGTTTTCTGCAGGTGCTTCGTGATCTTGTAGAATTTAAGACCGACCGTATCCCAATTCCTGTGGGTAAAGTTGAACCTGCTACATCTATTGTGCAACGCTTTTGTACTGGTGGGATGTCACTTGGAGCTATATCTAGGGAGACACATGAAGCAATTGCAATCGCAATGAATAGATTAGGTGGAAAGTCCAATTCAGGAGAAGGTGGTGAGGTATGTCCGTTTAACCGCGAAGAGTAGTTGTCTTGCTATGTAAAGTCCAATTTTCATTTTTGCTGGAGTCATTCAACATAGTTTTTCTCATGGTCGCTGACAATATTATTTTGCAGGATCCAATCAGATGGCGTCCCCTGGCTGATGTAGTAGACGGATACTCCCCTACTCTCCCACATCTAAAAGGTCTTCAGAATGGAGATACAGCCACTAGTGCCATAAAGCAGGTGAGGTGTTTCATATGCTTCGTTTATCAGAACCATTTCCATATAGTTTCATGAGCAAGTGTGGCAGTTTCAAAGTGTAGTGTTACTGTAGGATGGAGGATTTCAGTTTTTAGTATCATTGGCAGTGAAAGTTGGAAAACATAGATTGAATTAGTTGTATGTTCGTATTTCTTAAGGTTGCATCTGGCCGTTTTGGTGTCACTCCTACATTTTTAGTCAATGCCGATCAGTTGGAGATAAAAGTTGCACAAGGTGCTAAGCCTGGTGAAGGGGGACAATTGCCTGGAAAGAAAGTTAGTGCGTATATTGCTCGTCTGAGAAACTCAAAGCCTGGTGTTCCTCTTATTTCTCCACCCCCACATCATGACATCTATTCCATTGAAGATTTAGCACAATTAATTTACGATCTACATCAGGTATATATCCCTTCACATTAATGGGTTGGAGTCATATTTTGGTATAAGTAAGCTTTGGACTCATTTCTTGAGAATTGAACAGATAAACCCTAAGGCCAAAGTATCAGTGAAGCTGGTAGCAGAAGCTGGCATTGGTACTGTTGCATCAGGGGTTGCCAAGGGTAATGCTGACATCATTCAGGTATTTTGGTGATCTGACAGTGTCTTTCTTCATTGTACCAATGTGAAAAATATTTAAAGCCCATGTCTTGCTTTTGATTGTCAGATATCTGGGCATGATGGTGGAACTGGAGCAAGTCCCATTAGTTCCATTAAGCACGCTGGTGGTCCTTGGGAACTTGGACTTACTGAAACTCACCAGGTTTGGTTACTGCAACAAGATTCATAGTTTTCTTTTTTTTTGATTTCTAACTATTAATGGTGTCCCTCGTCATTTGTTTATGCTTGACAGACCCTAATCGAAAATGGACTTAGAGAAAGAGTTATTTTGAGAGTTGATGGTGGTTTCAAAAGTGGGGTTGATGTCATGATGGCTGCTGCAATGGGTGCTGATGAATATGGTTTTGGTTCTTTGGCTATGATTGCTACTGGTTGTGTTATGGCTCGTATTTGCCATACCAATAACTGCCCAGTTGGTGTTGCGAGTCAGGTAATACACGCGCAGCCTATTGTGTCTGCATTAGTGAACACAGTCTCCTTCTACTCAAGGTGTGCTTATGTTCTCATTTTCATTGTTTTTTTTCTGCAATACTATTCCAGAGGGAGGAATTGCGTGCACGTTTTCCGGGTGTGCCTGGTGATCTTGTGAACTACTTTTTGTATGTTGCCGAGGAGGTAAGCCTTTTTTTTTTCTTTCTATTTGACAAATTTTGTTTTGTGATAAGTTGTTTTGGGTACGAATTTTGTTTTGTCTGGCATATCTTGTTTGGACCAATCCTATATTGGTGGATCACGTAGAGGGTAGCTTAGTTGGTAAGATTTCTGAGATTTGTTAACTGAATCTTTCCTTGAAATGTGTTGGTAGCTGATCATTTTATGTGTTGATCAGGTAAGAGGCATCTTGGCACAGTTGGGCTATGAAAAGTTGGACGATGTAATTGGGAGGACAGATCTGTTGAAACCAAGAGACATTTCCTTGATGAAAACCCAGCATCTTGATCTCAGTTATATTCTTTCTGTAAGTTCTCATAACATACCATTATCATTCGCTTATTGTTTTATGTTTCCCATTTTAGTTTTATGGTTCAGTTTTTCTAAATAAGGTTTTATTCATCATTTGCAGAATGTTGGTTCTCCAAAGATGAGCAGTACTGCCATCAGGAAACAGGAGGTTCATACCAATGGACCTGTGTTGGATGATCACATACTCTTAGACCCCGAGGTGAAATTAATATCCAACTCCATTTGTAGTCCATTGCTACCTCCCAATATAATGCTGACTACATTGGGGTCTAGGGGTTCAAGATGTACGTAGCAATAACCGTCTAAAATACAGAGGGTCATTCCATTAGTTGTTGCTGACTTCCTCCCACTTCAAAGAAACTTAAAGTGGAGGAAGTTCATTGACACCTTTCAATTTGGCCCATGCTTAAAAAAAAGGAATAGCTGTGATGACTCTTTCAGCTCTGTTTGCTTAAACTTCAGGAAGGCTAGTAATGTGCCCTGTGCATTTAGCTATTTTTGTTGTGCTGTTGTAGTGCTGTTTGCATCTCTACTATATTTTTCTAAGTTGTTTTACGATAACCCATTATTTGTTGTTCTGATTTTGTCTTTTACCTATCACACCGTAGAGTAGGATAGGGCCGCAAGTGCGTAAAAATTAGCAGGTTTATTTTATATGTTTGTCCTTTCAGGTTATATTAAATAGGTGTTATAAACAAATGAATGTGCCTTTTTTTTTGTTAGATAAGAGTCTAAGACAAGTGAATGTGTTTATTAGATGATCATCTTGAAAAAAAATTGAAGTTCCTACTACCTTCTGTTTCCCAATCTGCAAGTTCTAATTGCCTTCTGTTTCCCAATCTGCCTTTGGAACTTGTAGAAGGAGAAATACTTTTATGATATGATCTCGTTGTTGACATGTATTAACTAGGAGACTCCTCGTCCCTTTATCTTTGAGATACTTACCAGGATTTCTAAAGTTATACTATTAATGAATGGTTTGATGATATCCCATTCATCATGTTTTCTATTCTGTAAAGTTATACCTGTTAATGCAGAGAGATTTGAGGATATCTCATTCATCATCTGATGGCTGATGATTTGTCAATGTCATGCTTTTGCAGATCAAAGACGCCATTGACAATGAGAAGATTGTTAATAAAACTTTTAAGATATTTAATGTGGATCGAGCTGTTTGTGGGCGTGTAGCAGGTGTTGTGGCCAAGAAATATGGTGACACTGGTTTTGCTGGGCAACTGAACATAACGTAAGATGTGGCAATTGATATTGAAAATCTTTACATCTTCAATGTGGCATATACATGACATTTTTTTTTTTTGAGTTTGTGATACATGGTAGCTAATGTTGCTTTGATCATTCAGCTTTACAGGGAGTGCCGGTCAATCTTTCGCATGTTTTCTGACACCTGGCATGAATGTTCGCCTTATTGGAGAGGCTAATGACTATGTAGGAAAGGTATGATGCTGATTTTCTGTCCATCAGTATTTCTAATCAAACATATCAATCACTGGCATCTTCATCAAGCTTTACTTCAAAAACTGTTTCTGCAATATTGATATGAAATTGTTCCTCAATATAGCACTTCTCATCCAACAGTGACTTGGAAATATCTAATTTCTTTAATGGGATGTCGCAACTCAATAGTACATTATGTAAACGTAGATTAAAGGAGTAAGTTGATCATAGTGGGATCTAATTTTGACATGTCTCTTGTGCATGCTGAAAGAGGCTCTTTAATATCTGTTCATTTTCAAGCTCCATTCAATCATCAATTCCTAAATTTATCTGCTAATGTTATCTTTCATAAACCAAATAATGTCAGGGTATGGCCGGAGGAGAACTGGTTGTTACCCCTGCAGAAAATGCTGGCTTTTGTCCGGAGGAAGCTACCATTGTTGGGAACACCTGTCTTTACGGGGCAACTGGGGGTCAAGTTTTCGTTAGAGGGAAAGCTGGGGAGCGTTTTGCTGTAAGGAATTCTCTTGCCGAGGCAGTGGTAGAGGGTACTGGTGATCACTGTTGTGAATACATGACTGGCGGTTGTGTTGTAGTGCTTGGAAAGTGAGTACAGCCAAAAATATTGAGTGATGTCTGGTACTGGCTTAAATCACTGTTAAAAGTGTTTTGATTTCTGGTTCTTTGTTTCTTTGACAGAGTGGGCCGAAATGTTGCTGCTGGCATGACTGGAGGCTTGGCATATATGCTTGATGAAGATGATACTCTCATACCAAAGGTTTGCAGTAGTCTCCTGTAATCTGAACAATTTTTTTTGACATTGAAGGAAATATTAAATGAAGAAGCAAAACCCTGAAATTAGTCGTTGATTCTGGTCTTTAAAAGTTAGGTTATGTTTCTTGTTGATTCCTGTTTTGTGAAATCATGTTAAACGGTTACTGCTGTTCTTTAAAACCAGGTAAACAAGGAGATAGTGAAGATCCAGAGAGTGACAGCTCCTGTTGGGCAGATGCAGCTCAAGGGCTTGATTGAAGCACATGTTGTAAGTATTTTACATAACCTGCTCGTGAGACATTCATGAGGTTCTCTTGTAGCAGAATCAATGCTTTGACAACTGATTTTGCGATTGGTATTAGCTTAATTCGCTCCGAGATAAAACAGTAATTTGGGTCAATAAAATTTAACATAAACTCGGCACCCTCTTTCTTTGTTACGTTAAAGCACATCTGCCAATGCAAATTAATATAATCCTTGCATGACTTCTCTTTTAAAGGAAAAAACGGGAAGTACCAAAGGTGCTGCAATTCTAAAGGAGTGGGACAAGTATTTGCCTCTCTTCTGGCAATTTGTTCCTCCAAGTGAAGAAGACACGCCTGAGGCTTGTGCAGCCTATGAACAGAAGGCTGCCGAGGAGGTCACCTTACAGTCAGCCGCTTAGATCGGAAACATTGAAAATACCTTGCTTTTCACCAATGAGAATGTACAGCACCAGGCCAATCCCTGGGCTGGTTATACAGATTTTCAATTTGTGCAAAAGCCAAACTATCGAGCCTCCTTGTTTATTAATGAGGAATTTCGGAGCAGGTCAAGGCCCAATTATGTAAACTTCATGTGGCATGAGATGAAGGTCGTCATTTCCTCGAGATTGGACACGATCTGATTTGTTCACGAATGGCCTCATGTGAGGAGCTCAATGTATAGTGCTTCTTCAATGTAAATTCTCCGTTACCAACTAACATTTCTCTGAGATCATTTGCGATTTTCGAATGATCTTTCAATCTGGTCATTGTTTTGATTAGTTTAACCCTACGAATAAGCATTGTATATCTTTCAAGCTACTTGTGACAAACTTGGACAATTGTAAAACCGTACACGATTTGGTAAATTGAAAAGTGTATATAATCCCTTATATCTTCTTCTTAGGGTTTTCTTTTTCTGCATGGTTGTTACATTATACTTTACTATTGAGTCGATTTTAGCGAGACCTCATCGCTTAAAATGTGTACTTGATTCGGTTCCATATATGGTGTATCACGCATAGAGAACTTTTGGAATTTGAGGCGTCTTATAGCACTACTGTGCTATGACCTGCAGTGTCTCTTCAGTACAAATAATCTGGTCAAGAATACGATACCTTCCTCTAACCTTGAAGTATTGGAACTCATAAAGTTAGGCCAGAGTGTCTCTTCAGTACAAATAATCTGGTCAAGAATACGATACCTTCCTCTAACCTTGAAGTATTGGAAGTTTGGAACTCATAAAGTTAGACTGGCTGCAATCTCATGTATTGTCTAGACATTGCCTAGCATAAGATTGAAAGACTAATAAGAAGTATAGTTATGTGACTGAAGACAATTATGCGTGAGTTGCCATCAATGAGATTATTGAGTGCACAATTCCGAAGCTGAAGATCCTATTAATTTCTTTTTTTTGAATGCTTAGACTTGTTCAATTTGCACAATCTCGAATATTATATTTATCGAATCTTTGGTGGATGATTTCATTTGCTCGGTCAAGAAACTCCAAAGCTTCATTTCCGGGAAAGGTATATTACGTCCATTTGAATTGGTGATATTGGTCCATATTGAATTTTGACGTTCAACTATGTCATTCTGAATGACTTTTGATGCGTATCATAGTAAAAAGTACAAAAGAAAACTGTGATGATGATATAAAGTGATGATCGAGGATGGTTCAAATTGAAGATACAATTACTAATAATGCGGACAGATTTTACATGCAGACACAATTGAAGATACAATGCAGACAAAATGATGAGGATGGTGCAAAGGAGTTGGATATGAGAAGCAGCCATGTAGCGGAGTTATTGACTTATGGCACGCCATAAAATGTGTCAAACTCAATTAGAAAAAATTGAGGAGTTTCGACATAGTAAAAACTAAAAACTTGTGGATTGACAATCCCAGCAGGCAGAGTTTTCGAGCATTTGTCCCGTCTCCATCTCTATTTATGGGAATGTTGTTGGGTAAGATGTAAGTATTCGGTAAAAAGATCCTTTATATTGGATTATTTTAGAGAAATGATAATCAAACAAGTTTTCAAGAAAAATAATTAATAATGCTGTAAAAAAGGTATAAGAATATAATAATTGAAAAAAATAACACAAGGAATTTGGTCTATATGACCTACATCGACGGATAAAGGTAGGGTATTTTTGATTAAACCAATACACTATTCTGTATTATTTGAGACCCCAATGTCGTGGCTCAAGCTAAAAGCTTTTTTAATCTCAACTTATGCATACCCTAGACTCCTAAAGAAATATTTAATTCACATTCACTAGTCCTAAAGCTAATAGTTTTATAATTTCAATTGATGTACAGTACGGAGAAATCTAATTCCATAATCCATAGTAGTACTGCTAGTACATGCATGTTTTGCCAAAAGAGTTTCTCAATTATTGCGGATTACTATTGCGAAACCATCATGTTTTGCCAAAGGAGTTTCTCAATTAAAGCGACTGGTTCAACATATACTCCGTATATAACATCATAACACCATAATAATTATATGTTTAATGTTTTCCGTGTTTAATTAATTTGGAGAGTATATAATAAGAGCAAGTACTTGCAAGCCAGCCTGTAAGTTCTAAACGGCTCCTAAATTACAACACGCTCTGCCGAGGATAAGGTACGTACGTTACATTAACACCAGTTAAAACAAATTTGAGTTGCAATAATATCGCAATCACAGGCGGAGTAACAATTACTGTTACATACTACAACATTAACACAGTTAAAACACATTTACAACAACAACAACAACAATCGAGTTTAAATCCCCATTAAATGGGGGTACTCGGGTCAGGATGTACGCAACCTTACCCCTGTTTAAGAAAACAGAGAGGTTGTTTGTGAGATTGACCAATTGCTGCATTGAATTATTGACTTCCAACAACTTCACCAAAAATAAGAAGTATTGGAAGGTTTTTATAGCCATTTTGCTATAGTCCATAATCACCTGTTAAATACAGTTAAAACACATTTGAGTTGCAATAATATCGCAATCACATGCGGAGTAACAATTATTGTTACATACTACGAGTACGTATTTAACAGGTAATTAATTTTGCATCTAGGACATATACCTTCATCAAAAATTGCAGTACAATGCAATCACTTTTTTGTTTTGGTCGAAACAATCTCATCATATATATTTCTGATTATATACAACACCGTTACATTACATACACAATCTAATCATGATCACGTACTGCTATTGATCTTATGACCTTAACTCCGTTGTATACCTTTGGGTTCTAATTAAGTGTCTAATCTTTCCCTCTAAAAAATGCAATACAATCCAATCACATTAAATCAATTACGGAGTAAGATTATGTACAACTTCTGTAAAATACTTCAAAGAAAATAAGGAAGTTCCATCCAAAAGGTACAATCATATAACCTCAACTCCGTTTGGGTTCTCTTTTACAAGGAAAGGTACATATACCAGAGCCCTAGCTAATTACATGATTTAGCTAATTAGGATGAGTTTATTCCTACAACTCATTTGAAAATTGTACACAATTTTTTTTAAATGCTACATCAGCTTACACCCCCCACTTGTAACTCAATTTCCACTTTCACATTATCCCTACAACTTCATTACAACTCCTTTTAACTTGTACACATTTACTATGTCATCTAATAATGAGCCAACATTTAATGAAGTAGAGAGACAAAGTTGCAAGATGATGTATTTATATGAATACCTCACCTTGCAAATTTGCCAAATTTTAAATAAAATTATCCTTTACAATTGTAGTTATACCTCCCTTACAACCCAATAAAGTTGAAGGAATAGACTTATCCTTACATAATCAGAATGATTGAGGTTAATTTCCTTGTTTTTCGAATTGTATTTGGGATGTCAAAAAAAATAGAACGTGGTAAAGCATTGAGATAGGAACATAAGACATTACTATTTACGACATAGTACTACTGATGGACTATCAATTGCACATTTGCAAGAATTGCATTATATTTCTCTTCTAGTTAAATGATGCCCCCGCAGAGATATACGTACGACTATACGAGACGCGTAGAACTTAAGAACCCAAATAAATAAATGAAAAACATTAGCACATTACTTAACCAACTTACACCTAGATAATTTAGCTTGCAATTTATACCGAGGCCAATATCTATGATTGTCCACTGGGCCTCTCCTCCCCTACTTAGTTATTTTCAACTTAGTTTTTCTCATTTTAACTCGTAACTTACGAATGTCATAATTTTTAATCTCGGTATTCATTCGTATTTATTAGTAAATTATTGAAAATGTCTTATCATATAGTTTCATAATGTGGTTTTCATAAGTGATTAGCGTCAAAAAAATTAAGTAAAAAGTTCAGTTTTTACCAGTGCAGTCCAGTTACACTCAATTCAGTAAAGTTCAGCTCTAAAGGAAATGCCTTATGCAACAGTTCGCAATAACCGTCATGGTGGTGAACAATTATACCCTACCATAATTAATTTATTTTTGGTCACATATCCCACATTCCCACCCATATAATTACTCTTCTATAAACTTTCATATATCTTCCTTTAGTTTGCTTTTTCTGCATGGTTGCTACATCTTTGCATTATTATTGAGCCAATTTTTGGGCGACTTCGTAGCTAATTAAATTGTCTCAAATTAACTATGATAAAATCACATTGGAGGTGTTTTTATATAATGTAAAAAACTAGTTATAAAGTATTATAAACTACAATAAAATACTCCCTCCCTTCGGTTCCTTGTTTTTTTCATGATACCATTTTGGGAAGTTTATTTTTAACATCATACTTACCTATAAATGGAAAGGGCCCATGGGTTAAATGACTCAATTGCCCATCCCACTCTCCATCTCCTTTATCTGATCCACTCTTATTTTAATGTTACCTTTTGAGGATACTACTGTAATTTTACACCTACTTTGTGCCTTTCCTTAAGTTTTGTGCAATAGTGAACATGAAGAAATAAGGAACCGAAGGGAGTACTTTTTTGAAAAAAAATATGATGACTTTTATAAATTTAATTTTTTTTAAATAAATGTTAAATTTTATAATTCAAATTGTAATCGTTGTATTCATGGGTTTATCGGGTTGAAAATGTATTGACTCTTAACTTTGAGGCCAAATTTTTTGGTTTGATCAACTGGGGAACATTAGGGGTGTTTGGCAAATAGTTGAATTTGGTAATTGGTAGTTGATTAATGTAGCTTATTTTGACTAGCTTATTTTGGTATATGGTTTAATTGGCTTATTTAGGGAGCTTGTGTTATTAGAAGTGTTTGGTAAAATAAGTCAGATAAAAGTAGTTGGTTTATCATTAAATGACCAAAATACCCCATTCACTTTGATGCCAAAATAAGTTTGTTATTATTAATGAGGATAGAATTGTCATAACAATTTGATATCAAAAAGCTAGGTAAATAAGCTAGGGGCCGTGGCTTCTTAAAAATAATCTCCTCATCAAAGATGTTTGGGAGCTTATTTTTCTAATCAAACAAGTTGCAGTTAATAAGCTGCCTAATTTCCATCAAAAAAAAAAAGCTGCCTAATAATCTTTCAACCAAACACCCCCATTATTAGGTTTGGGTCAAAAAAACGTTGTGTCTAAGACCCTAAAATAGTTGAATCTAGTTTGGTTAGCTACCTTTACATATCTATTTGTAGCACATAGAAGCAAGGCATGTTCTCCACTGTACAACTTTTCAATTAAGTATAATTAAGTTATTAGAAGTTCACTTGACTTGACTTGACTTGACTTCAATTTAGTTTAGTTAAGCTCATTTAGCTTGATCGTAAGAAGTTGTGACCGATGTATATTTGTAATACCCTCATATAATTGGAAAGCTCACTATGTAGTTTCAAAAGATCTCAATTATTTATGGGGTTCTAAGAAGTAATTGTGTGTCAAAATAACTAAATAAATAATTCAGTTCAGTTCAACTCTACAACAACAACAACAACAACAACAACAACAACAGTCCCAACATGCTCCCATCTAAGATAAGGTACTGAGGGAGCCTGATGTACGCAGCCTTACCCCGATTCTGAAAAATCGGGAGACTGTTTCCAGAATGACCCACTTAGTTTAAGGGGTGCAACACGAGGACTTCCCAGGAGGTCACCCATCCTAGTACTACTCTCGCCCAAGCACGCTTAACTGCGGAGTTCTGATGGAATCCGGTGCATTAGTGCTGGTACGATCGCACCCGTTAGTTCAGTTCAACTCTATTAATAGAAATTCATGAACTGTTCTCTTATTAGAAGTTTAGTTCAGTTCATTTCAATAATTAATAGGTAAAAGAAATGAACTACTAGACATTTAGAATGATCTTGTGCACTTGTTATGCCTCTAAAAATTATAAAGTTACACTCAAGTAGATTATTCATCTTTTGATTTTTTTTTTGTGAGATATATCTTTAAAGTAAGGGGAATTGCTGTGAATAATCTCTAATTCGGACAACTACTCCAAGATAATCTATTTCTAGGAATAATCCATAATTGAATACTTGTGGCCAGAGATAGTTTAAGGTAAGTACTGTAAGTTTTCAAGCTTTGCTATACATGTATCAATTAGAATTGTCGAATTTGCTACGTACTCAAATCAAAACTAAAAATAAATGACTTCATGTTGGATTAAATTTTTCAAAAAATTGTTGTAAATATGAATTAGACTAGTGCGAGACACAAGCGTTCAATAATGGATTACTAAAAGTAGAATTTTTTTGTGGTAATAAGAGGCTCAAGTGTACATTATTCCTATCAATTTTGTCTTAGAAGAATCATTATTAACATGCCGCATACATATTCTTTTTTCTTTTTTCTTTTTGAAATAGGAGTACAATGCATGATCATCCACTAATTACATGATCATCCGCTAGGCAGCGATTAGGGGAATTAAGTTCGATTTTATCTCCAATAGTTCCTTTCTTCTCCAACTCTCTCTCTCTCTCTCTCCGTCTCTCTCTCTCTCTCTCTCCCTCTCTCTCTCCATCTGCCCTAACTCACACAAGGCAAGTGTCAAGTGTATTCACCTCTAATCAGGATGAAGAAGTTGTTAAAAACCTTATTGCTTCCTGCTTACGAGCGTTATAATATCTCCTCTAATCAGCTTCCTCAAGTCATAACCAAGAAATGTTTTCATTTCCTTTTCTACACTACCCCACCAGAGTTTAGAGAAACCATCTACAATTATTTGAGAAATAGGCTTATTGTTGTTGAAAATCATCCCTCGACTTTTCCTCCCAAG
>ONZK01001114.1:107012-125852 GCA_900322385.1 Pharnaceum exiguum | reverse complement strand
ACTTGAAAAAAAACCATTTGAGATTGAAAAAAATGAGTTTTTTTTATATACAATAGAAAAACATTATTGTCGTATATAAATTGCATATATCATATATTGTAATATATATTATATACTATGCATTATTTTTTTATTTGTTTTTGAACAATATAATAATTTAAAGACTCCTTCAAAAAAGAAATAAGACAAATATGGGCTAATACAAATAAAGAAGCTTTTATTTCTTTTATTTCAAAAAAGTAATAAGACAATATAATGAGATTTTATTCTTTTTATTTTTCATTTCAAACAATCACCCACTCTCAAGAAATTGGAGACTTTATTTCTGTTTTGTTTCATCAAATTTGGAAAAATTAAAAATCCAAAAGGTATCTAAAGTTTGGCTTTAAAAATATAATCTCTCATTGCTATAAAATCCAAAAGATTATAGTACACATGTAGTTTTTTGTACTTTGCTTTTAGTAAATAATAACCCCATTCATGTGCTCCCTCAAAGGTTGGCTATAGTACTAGTTTTCGTATGTAGAAACCACGAATGAAGGGCAATAGTTCAAGATGTCGACAATTTGATTGTTCAACGTTACTACGATATATACCCTTACTACTTACTACTATGTCTTAACATGAAATCTTTTAGCTCAAAATATTCTAGAGTCATCAGTGTTTGATATATGGTGTGAGATGGCCAGATACATTTTTTGTTGTACGTGGGGGGAAAAAACCAATATACAAGTACTTCTAATGACATGTACTAGTATGGGATTTGTACAAGAAACTATGGATTATGGGACACTTTACTCTAGATATGCACATGTCTCATTAGAGTATTCTATGCCTCTTGTCCTTTTGGACACTCATGGGATTGGGGATCATTCATCAAGGATTAGTTGGATATTTACTCTTGATGGGTAATTTTTTGCAAGTCATAGTGAGGCTGTAGTTGAGTATATGCGTAAGTTCAAAACTAAACTGCTAGAATTATCAATATATGCATACAGGTAAAACCACATTCGCTAGAGAGATTGTTGATAACAAAGGCAAGTCATTCTTCATTGATGTGCTCGAGATCAGAACCTCCAAACATAATACGAATTCCAGATCAATAGCAGGACAACTTGATCTGCAATTAGAAAATGATAAAAATCTACAAGAGAGGGCCAAGACAATTTATAACAGGCTGAAGTCGTCGGGGAAATGGGAGAAGAAAAAAAAAACTCCCACACTACATGTAGTCTTAGACAACATATGGGATCATGGGATGCAAGATTTTAGAAAAGTTTGGATCCCTCATTTTAATGAAAACTCAGCAAATTAACATGCAACTATTTGCTCACTATAGGGCGAAGGTGGTCTGCGAAGTTTATTATCTGTGAGTTGCTATCTCTAAAAAATCTGAGGCTACGTGGTCTTCCTAGACTACAAAGTTGATCTGTTGGGTGAAACAAAATCCATCCCCAAGGGACGACCGACTACTATTCAATATGCTGAAAAATGGCTAAATTGTGTTACCACGCACTCTAGTGGAGCAGAAGTGATAAGGATAACCATGAGAATAAGGTATGAGTACTCTTTTTTTTTGGAAATTAGGAAGGACTACTGTGATGAGATTGAGTGCACAATTCAGTTTTTTTTTTTTAGGGGGATGCTTAGACTTGTTCATTTACACTGTCTCGAATATTTAGGCAGACACTGGTTCTCAGCTTCAGAGACATTATATTTATCAAATCTTTGGTGTAAATGTGTAATGGGTGATTTCATTGCTCAGTTAAGAAGCTCCAAGTTATAAAGCTTCTTCCCCCGGGAAAGGTATAATATGACGTCCCCTTTGAATTGGTGATATGGTCCATATTGAATTTTGATGTTCAACTATGTCATTCAGAATGACTTTTGATGTATATTACAGTAAAAAGTACAAAAGAACTGTGATGATATTCATAAAAGTTATGAGGATGGTTCAAATTGAAGATACCATTATTGATGCGGACAGAATTTACATGCAGATCAGACACAATTGAAGATACAATGCAGACGAAATGATGAGAGGATATATGGGGCAAAGGACCTTTTTTTTAATGGAAGCAAAGGAGTTGGATATGAGAAGCAGCCATGTAGCGGAGTTATTGCATAGTCTGGACGTAGTCAAAACTTGTAGATTGATGATCTCAGCAGGCAGCAGCATCTTGGAGCATTTGTCCCGTCTCCATTTGGCCTCTATATATGGGGATGTTGTTGGAGTCAGAAAACCCTTTATATTAGATTAGATTAGACAAATAATAATTAAACATAGCTTATAGTAATGTTACTACAAAAAAAATGAAAATGATATCAGATATTCATATAGCGTGCCAAATTTGAGATATCTTGTGGTTGAGGGATGCAAGCTAAGCCATTGGTAAGGTAATTTGAAAACAATGAAAATGATCCCGGGGAGGCCACATGTATTATGTCTGATCTTTCTGCGCACAAGCAATATAAGAACTTACAGTGAGTTCACTGACATGCCTAGAACATTTGCGCAACTTCTACTACTTGTTTCAAGGACTTTGTTCCCTCCACTTACAATACCTTCATAGATGGGAGCACGTCTTTTCCGCTGAATTTAGTTACCAGGAGATAGGGAGGAATATAACTATACCTGCAGGGTTCATTATAGAAGCTTGTCGTGGTGGCAGTTGATAGCTTGGGTTCCCGAGTTAAAGAATTTCCTCGACTAAAGTACGTTGAGTTGGAATTTATGGAGTCTTGCTAGATGTTCAGCGGCTCATCTATACACGTTGAAGTTTCTAGTCCTTGAACAACGTGAGATTGCTACAGCATGCTATCACTCTCACATGGACGCTTGGTCACCCCAAATTTATGTTGTGTGACTTTGATTCAAAGAAACAACATGATGCTCTCGTCACATAAACATCCCAAGTTTCCTTGGATGTCATGGAATTAAGGCGACTGGGGGGTTTAGAAACTAAGAGATGGCTTCAACATTAGAACACCATAATAACGTTCAATATTTTCCATGTTTGAAGAGTTTAAGAGCAAGTTCAATATTCTGTCATGGTAGCAGCCTGTAAGGGCTCTTAAATTTAAAAAAGGCCATGCCCTAGATAAGGTACCTCACAACCGTGAAGAGTTTTAAAGGGTACATTTACCTTTTCTAGAGGTGATGGATATCGGGATCAAAACTTATTACTTTTGCAAGGTACGAGCTGCAACTGAATGGAACTGAACTTAAGTTGTAAAGAATAGGCCTTATGTTTTTATAGTGTGTCCATATTAGCGGTTGCCATTTTTTTATGTTATAGTTGTATATTTGTATACTGGACTTGTATATTTTTCTTTTATAGTTTATTTATGTGTCTAAGTTGCATATTTGTGTCTAAGTTGTATGCCATTTTTTCCTACTCCATTCTCTCCCATTCCCCACTAAACACTAAGCTGTATTTGAATGTAAAATAGTATGTTATTATAGGTGAGTTTGTAAATTGCTATGTTAGAACTGTATACTCATTTCATCTAGTTGTATATTGGAATTAGATTGTAGGCGACAATAAATCTTTTTAAAAAAATTGGGAACAAGAAGATCGTGAGTGCTCGAGTCTCGGGGGCTTATATGTAAACAGTAGGTATAACCTTATGGATGTAGCTTTTCCCGAAAAGATACATTGCAAGGTCTCACTATATAGCTTCTTAAACGAACAATATTGATATATATGGTTTTGATAAGTGATTGAGTGTCAAAATAATTAAACAAAAAATTTAGTTTTTTCCAGTTATGTTCCATTTAGTTCAGCTCTAAAGAACATAGCCATATAATTGTATCAAGTGAAAGGGTATGAGATTATGGGGTTGTGTACATCCATACTATTATTATATAACAAAATTCATTTAATTGTGAAGAACCCTATCTAAAGTTGATTGAATTGAATGAAACTGAACTAGAATTAGGAATTGAACTAACTACACCAAATTAGATTGTAATGTGATGAATAGGTATATGATTTGAAATAAGCTTAACGACCGGACTAAAGGGGGTGTTTGGCAAGGAGTTGAATTTTATAGCTGGTAGCTGATTATAGGTAGTTGATTTTGACCGGCCTATTTTGGTACCTGGTTTGACTAACTTATTTAGGTAGCTTGTTTATAAGAAGTGTTTGGTAAAATAAGCTGAGTAAAGTAGTTGGTTTATCATTAAATGACCAAAATACCCTATTTACTTTGATGTCAAAATAAGTTTCTTGTTATTAATGAGGGTAGACTTCTCAAAACCCTTTGATATCAAAATAAGCTGGGTAAATAAGCTGAGGGGTGTGGCTTCTTTTTTTGGGCAGTTTAGTTTGGAAAATAATCTCCTCACCAAACATGTCTAGGAGCTTATTTTTTTGGTCAAACAAGTTACAACCAAATAAGCTGCAAAATAAGCTTGGTAACCCAACACCCCCAAAGTGCATTAATTAAAATGTGGCTAATCCGACTAAAGTAAATTGTGCTGAACTAATCTAAACTAAATTCAATACATTTGAACTAAACTAATTAGATTAGATTGAAATGTACACAAATCTAATTGTTGAACTAGCAAGAAAAAAGCCCAATTTTTTTAAGGCCCAAATCCCAACTTAATTCATACTAGTATTTAATTAAACAAAAAAGCATGGTATGGACAACAAGCCCTAGAGACCCTAAACCATATCAACCGGAGCTACTTCACTACTGTATTATTTCCCTTTCGAGTGCGGTTATCTACAACCCATCTATCTGCTCGCTTGCTGTCGTTGATTCATCGGATTTATTCTGGTTTATTCCCTTTATTCTTATTAATCGTATTGTTCATTCCCTTTATTCTTCGTATTTATTCTGGTTCATTCCCTTTATTGATCACTCTAAGTCCTTCTACTATCTCTTTTCATTATTTCTCCCAACCTTATATCGCTGCAACTTTATTCTCTTTTTATTTTTCTGTTATCATTGTAAGTCCTTTGTTGCTTGTATTATTATTTTTGATGGCAATAGCATCGCCCTCTTTCATTAATGTTTTTCATTAATCTCTTTCATTGGTTAGGTTTATGCTATGCCAATGTTTTACCCTCATTACTTTTCATATAACATCTACAAGACTCCTCTGATCAAAGTGATACGTGCATAAATCTTCCGTACCTAACACTTAAAGACCCCTCATATGCATCGCCATGTAATACTTGATTATCTAACCATAAGAGTTATATATGTAGGTCTAATATAATAGTACTATTGCGAAATGATATGGTGAGGCACCTCCACTCGGACTCAAAAAATCTAGTTGATATGGTGAGGGACTTTAGACCGGTGTTGAAAGAGGTGGAGCCATTGGTGGATGAGATTTTGAAGTTGTTAAATGAGTTTACTGATTTCCATGTTGAGTTTGTCTTCCGCGTGTTGAACGGAATGACCAATAAGTTAGCAAAATCAGCCCTAGGCGAAATCGGTAATAATTACTAGAAATGAGGTTGAGTTTTTGAAGAAAAAAAAACTTATGCGTGGGGTTCCAAAAATTTTGTTTCAAAATGACACCAAGACTCACGAAACTAGTGTCATGACTACACACATGAATCAAAATACTCATAACAGTGCAGGTCTAAATGTGTTGCAAATGAAGGTTCTAACTTCGCCAATAACATCTTATTAAAATTACGTGGTTCGAAAGTTAATGAAGATTCAAGTGGCTTGTATGACGTCTTGGAGAAAATCTTTTTAGAATTGAAGTAGTTCAGAATCTTTTTAGACACGTGTCCGACACTAGGTGGACACGTGTCTGACACGTCTCCGACACAAAGTGGACATGTGTCCAACATGTGCCCGACACGTGTCTGACACGCAAGGAATGCAAATAAGCAAGTTTAAACAAGAATTATTCTGGATGAGTATCACTTGTGAGCATTATACGATTATACGTGCGACGAATACTCATTTACTCTTTTTTTGGCATAAAGGAACTTACTCGAGTACTCGACTCTATGGGCCTTGATTTACATTGGTAAAAAAAATCTCTATATGCACGAGTTGGTCATTGGAAGAGATATACTTGTGCGAATATATATTTAATAATGAAAATTCTCTAGACACGGTTAATAATCGTGCTCACTCCCTCTTTTTTTTAGAGACTAAAAATACTCTTTTTGTTTTTGATTTCCGAAATTCGAATTGAATATGCATAAATACATATACTATGAGAAATGAGCAATCTCGTCCTTGCGCTGAACGCATCCAAAATATTGATAGTAGTTTGAAGGATGACGGAACAACGCAAAATTAGTCAAATTACTATCCATAAAACTTGGGGGACATTTTATTTCCTTACCGCTTGCTTGGTTAGCAGTATAAAAAGGATTGATGGGATATATACTTTAGCTAGGCTCGATTAATTAAACTTCGTTAAAGTTGTCTTGGTTTGGTTCTCTTAAACTACGGTACGATGAGCTGAGTTGCAAAAGCTTTTATATGTTGCTATCTAGACTAATATATGATCTATGTCATCGAATGTCCAAGGTTAACAGTCAAGTTATTCTGGTACGATAAGAAACAATATAAGTAAGCTATGAATTGGAACGTATCCCCCTTTGTATCTAAATAAAGTTAATATTGAGTTTTTTTTATAGAAGTAAAACAAAAACTTGTGTTAAACCGCTTATATATGAGACATGATCATTAATGATAGAAAAGATTGATTAATAACCCCTAGGTGATCATTTTATTTTCAACTCTTTGTGTTCCATATCCATTGCCGTAGCACGACGCTGTGTTCCATTCATTTGTCGTCACATTAAGCATCTTTGAACTGTTATGAAATAAATTAATCTTTTTTTTTTAATTAAAGACGCAATCACTCTTTCTATCGCTTTAATTAAAGGGCTCATTTACCCGAAAAAAGAAAAGAAAAACAGATTAGGGAAAGAAGGAACTCTTTCTACTTAAAAGTTGTTCTCTGCAGATATGCAGCAGCTTATGGTAGATGATAATGCTATACTTCGATAGAGGACTTTTGGAATTTGAGGCGTCGTATTGTAGTATTGTGACATGCAGTGTCTCTTTAGTACAAATAATCTGGCGAACGTACAATACGATACCTTTCTCTTATCTTAGAAATATTGGAACTCATAAAGTTATATTGGACTGCAATCTCATGATTGTATAGACATTGACTAACTTAGAGTGAAAGACTAATAAAAAGTTTATTTTCTCTGAGTTTCTATCTCTGAAAACTCTGAGTCTACGCGGTCTTCCAAGACTACAAAGTCTGTTGAGTTAAGCAAAATCCATATGCAAAGTTTCGACTACTATTCAATAAAAATGTGTGTTTAGTTTTGTTTTTCAATCCCTTTGACCCTTTCAATATGCTTAAAAAAGGATAAATTGTTACCATTCAAGTGGAGCAGAAGTGATAAAGAATTAAGGATAAGTGGATAATCATGGGAATAAGGTAGGACTACACCTTTTTTTTTGGGGCAATTAGGAAGGACTAGTCTGATGAGATTGATTATATTGCACAATTCCTTCTTTTTTTTTTCTGAAGGGGATGCTTAGACTTGTTCATTTATACAGTCTCAAATATTAAGGCAGACACCGGTTCCAAGCTTAAAGACATTATATTTATCAAATCTTTGGTGGAATGGATGATTTCATTTGCTTGGTCAAGAAGCTCCAAATTATAAAGCTTGTTTTACCGGGAAATGTATTACGTCCATTTTGAAACTATGATGATATTAGTCCATATTGAATATATTCATAAAAGTGATGAATATGCATGGTTCAAATTGAAGATGTAATTACTGACGCGGACATAATTTACATGCAGACACAATTGAAGATACAATCCAGATGAAATGATGAGGATATATGGTGCAAAGGAGTTGGATATGAAGCAACCATGCATCAGAGTTATACATTGACGAGTCTGGACGTAGTCAAACTCGTGAATTGATAATTTTGGGCAGCGTCTTGGAGTATTTGTCCCGTCTCCATCTGTATATATGAGGATGTTGTTGGGGTCAGAAAACCCTTTATACAAAAAAAAAACTATATATTAGATTAGATTAGACAAATAATAATCAAACGTAGCTTCTAGCTAGTAATGTTCCTACAACATCATAACTGCGTGCCTGGATGCCCTCGATCACAGGCACAACTGCCATAATCAAGAGAACCAATCTTGATGCTATCAGATAGCGTGCCAAATTTGAGAGATCTTGTGGTTGAGAGATGCAAGCCATTGATAAGGTTGTTTGAAAGCAATGAAAATGATCCCGGGGAGGCCACATGTATTCTCACTTTCTACGCACCAGCAATCAAAGAACTTACAACTGAATTCACTTGCATGCCTAGAACATTTGCGCAAGTTTTACTACTTGTTTCAAGGACTTCGTTCCCTCCACTTAACCTCCATAGATGAGAGCACGTCTTTTCAGCTGAATTTAGTTACAACAGCTAGGGAGGAAGATAACTGTTCCCGCAGGGTTCATTATAGAAGCTTGGCATGGTGGCAGTTCATAGCTTGGGTTCCCAAGTTAAAGAGTTCCCTCGTCTAAAGTAAATTGAGTTGGAATTTATGGAGTCTTGCTGGATGTTCAGTGGCTCATCTATACACGTTCAAGTTTCCAGCCCTTAAACAACGTGAGATTGCTATAGCATGCTATCACTCTCACATGGATGCTTGGTCACCCCAAAATTATGCAGTGTGACTGTATGATTAATGCTTTGGTATCTTCTATCTAACTCTACAATAGAAAAACATTTTGTCGTAAATAATTTGCATATATTTTATATTATGATATATTATATATTATGTATTATTTTTGCATTTGTGTTAAAACAATATAATAATTTCAAATTCCCCCTTAAAAAAAGCAGTATAGGCTAATACTAATAAAGAAGCTTTTTAAAAACAAGGCATACATGCTTCAAACGCCAAATTCTAATAAGAGATAATCATTGTACATAGTTGTGTGCTTATATGATCTTATCTGTGAGAAAGTGGGACATAAGTTTTATTGCCATTCATCCCTATTTGATTCCATAATCTCTAAATTATAAACTATCATACATCTTCAATTTATCAATAAAACAAATTCCATAATTAAATATAAAATCTAATAGGACATATAATATAAATTACTTTTTCAAGTATGTACATTTCTTATGATACCAACGCAAGACAACTTACATAGGATGTTAATAAGGCCAATAATGAAATGAAGAATATTATCTAACAAGAAGAGTTATATAGGTATAGTATAATAGTTCTTTTCCAAAAATGATTTTGTGTGACTATAATAAAACAAAAGATACTTGAGAGTGGGAACATTTTAAGTTTTCAAAATAATAGAGACGTTTTCCAAGCTAGATCTAGAAAAAATAATCTGGATTCGTGTTACATATATTTTATTAGTTCAACAAGATAAAAGCGAGATTCAACCAAAATATTCATGCACAAAAATAACTAGAAAAATTATTGAAAAACACTTGCTATTATGAGAAACACCCAAAAAAGAGAACCGCAATTAATAAAAGTTTATTATTAGAATAAGAAGAAAATACATGGGATATTTTATTTAACCTTTACTGAAAATACTTATTTCACCAATTTCATTTTTTACAATACAAGTAGACGTATACACATTCAGTAGTTTCATTAGAATACTATTCTATCAATAATCTATCATCCAAATTGTAAGCTTATAGAACAGCCAAGGATTAAAGACACATGATTAGAGGACATGTACTAAAGTATTTTTAAGTATTTGATTGAAATTATTAACTCAATTACAACAACAACAACAACAAAAACAATAAACAACAACAATCTCAGTATTATCCCATCTCAAATGGGGTACTAAGGGAGTTTGATGTATGCAGCCTTACCCCGATTTGAAAGATTGGGAGACTGTTTCTAGAATGACCCATGTAGATACCTGTATTAGAAGTCTCTTTGTACCTGCAACGAAAAATCATTAAAAACCAATGCGCCCATAAACAAATTATTAGTAATAATTGGCAAGTAAACACCTCATGTGGGTTGGATATACAGTCAACTAGTTATGAAATCAATATTTGCACTCATGTCTCCTTGCAAAAAATTGTGTGAGACGGTCTCACACAAGTGTTAGTGTGAGACCGATTTTTTTTTCTTAAAAAAACATTTGTTTTTTTCAGGGTTCATTTATCAGTTGTATTGGGTTCATTATTCAGTTGTAAAAGGTTCATTATTCAGTTGTTCAGGGTTCATTATGAGGTTCATTATTCATTTTAATTAGTTATACAGGGTTCATTATTCAGTTATATGAGGTTCATTATTCAGTGTTAGGGGTTCATTATTCAGTTGTTATACATTTTTTCTAGGGGCTTCATATATTATTCAGTTCTACAGGGTTCATTATTCAGCTGTATGGGGTTCATTATTCTGTTGTTATACATTTCTTCTAGGGGGTTCATTATTCAGTTGTATGGGGTTCATTTTTTCAGTTGTAGGGGGCTTATTATTCAGTCGTTATACTTTTTTTTTCTATGGAGTTCATTATTCATTTTAGGGGGTTCATTTTTCAATTCAGTTATATAGGGTTAATTATTCAATTATATGGGGGTCATTATTCATTTGTATATAATTGAAAAAAAATGGGTCATTGGGTGTACACAAATGCTTTTGTTGTCTCTTTGCTCGCCTCAAAGTCATTTACATCCTCTTAGCTTGTTTGACTACCTTGCAATTTGAACAAAATATTTGTCCAACGAGGCACCAATTAATGAGATTTTATCGTTCTTCCTTCTTTTTATTTTTCGTTTCAAACAATAACTCACTGTCAACAATTTGGAGTCTTTATTTCTATTTTACTTCATCAAATTTAAAACAATTAAAAATCTAAAAGATATCTAAAGTTTGGTTTAAAAAAATAAAGCTCTCATTGCTATAAAGTTGTGCCACTATATAGTTTACATGTACTTCGATCTCAGCAAAAAATAACCCCGTTCATATGCTCCCTAAAAGGTTAGCTATTGTTTTCGTAACTAGAAACCACGAATTAATTTAAGGGCAAGAGTTCAAGATGTCGTCAATTTGATTGTTCAGCGTTACTACGTAACTATGCCCTTACAGCCTTACTACTTACTACTATGACTCACTAGCTAGTAATCTACTCCGTAGTATACTATGGGACACTTTACTCTAGATATGCACATGTCTCACTAGAGTATTCTATGCCTCTTGAACACTCATGGGATTGGGGATCATTCTTCAAGTGTGTGTTGGATATATATTTAGGCTGTGTTTTTTCGTCGATATAGTATTACAGTTCAGTGTTTTTCAGCTCAGTTTAGTTTTAATTGCAATTATAATTGCATTGTCTTCAGTTTTTTCCAGTTCACTCAGTATTTTTTAGTTTTTTTTCAGTTCAGTTTAGTTTTAGTTCAAATCATTCCAACCGACCAAAATACACCATTACTCTTGATGAGGATGTTTTCATACTTGCATAGGTATTAGACTAAGGAGTAATTAATACTCATAGTAGGGTTGTGTTTTGTTCGTCGGTACTATTACAGTTCAGTTTTTTCAATTCAATTCAGTTCATTTCAACGTTTTTCAGTTTTTTTCATTTATAGTTATAGTTTTTAACTACATTCAGTTTTTTTCCAGATAAATTCAGTTTTTTTCATTTCAGTTCATATATATTAGCCGAGCAAAACACACCATAGGTTATATATAGGAGTACAAGAGGTTCATAATTAAAAACACGTACGCCACATAAGCCAAAAGCAATTTCAACGTGTGAAGATCTCTTACGAACAAATAGATGCATTGAACCTTGAGTTCAATATCAAACATTAGAGCATAGGTTTATAATTTTATATATATATGCTAGGCTGTTGCCGAAGCTAATTGCCTTCTGCAAATAACTACGTACTCGTACTATAACCGGTTATTCATTGACAATTGGAGACTCAAGTGTGTATATATAATTGAGCCAAAGAAAGGGACAACTACACAGGAAAGTTAGACCGCCTTGAACTTTCATAGTTACATAATTTACATTCATGCATCTCTTAGACCTCTCCCCTGAATTGTACTGACATCCCTCAAGTATGTTTCGTACTAAATCAACCGCAGTGACGATGAGCAGTCTCTTGTCAAGAAATGTATAATTCTTTGTGCGCACGAGGATCCGAATACAACAACAACAATCGAGTGTAAACCCCCATTAGATTAGGGTGCTTGGGGTCAGGATGTACGCAATTTTACCCTGTTTAAGAAAACAGAGCGGTTGTTTCCGAGATTAACCCATTATTGTATTGAAGTATTTACTTTCAACAATTTCATTAAAAATAAAAAGCTCTGGAAGATTTTTACAGCCATTTTGATATACTTCATAATCACCTAAAGTTGGAAGATCGTAGGCACTGGACCAACATCTATCCAAATATGGTACTAGTCCGCATCGTGATTTATTACAAGCTTTAATGTGATTACTTTTACATTGTTTATATTTTGGTTATCCGTAACATTGTAACGACACACGAACACTCATACGTACGACTGTACGAGTATCTAATAACAGTATAACACAACCTTTCAAATTAAAAAAGAAAATATATGTAGCACAAAGTGAGGGAAATCGGGAGACACGATCGAGAGAAGTGGAAAAAGGAAAGAAAGGAGCATCAGTGAACTCCATTGCCCAATCAAGTTACAGATCGACATGCAAGATATATACACATTGGGTGCAAAATAGTACAGTAAATGCTCTTGCCACCTTAAAAGCTCCTAGTTTAGGAAGTAACTAAAGTCCTGCCCATATTTACATTTTCACATCCCCTTATATAACTTCACTATCTAGTCTCTTCGCTGATCCTCCCTTTCTCTAGTCGTAAGTCTTAGCGTAATCTTGTATTAAACTTTAATTTTCTACGTTACTTTGTGTAATTGTTTCCCGTTAGTTGGACATGAGCAATAGCAAGCAGAAGGGGTACTTCAGCTGGAGATCTGCCATGTTACTACTGGCGATAACGGTCATGATGCTTACGGGGCCGCTCATTCTCCCTACGTTACCGCAGCCGCCGCCAGCGTTTATTCTCTTTGTGCCTCTTGTTCTTCTTGTTCTTCTTTTCTTTGTAGCTTTCACGCCATCTAACTTCCCTCATAATAATGCTGACCGTGTCTTCTCTACTTAGTGGTTATTGGTTAACCACTTCTTTGTTTTTTGATTTGAAGTGTTAGATAGTTTGTGTTTTTTGTAGTACTCAATTAAAGTAGATTGACGAAGTGGATTCAATTCATGATAATATATGGACTGAAAGCAGTGCACTGATTGTATCCTTTTAATCTGATCCATATTACGTTTGTTTATAGATGACTAGTATCTTGTATCTTCGAAGCTTTATCGCTTTTCTGAGTTCATTAGCAATTGACTGAAAATATCTCGGTCAAGAGTCAAAACTCCGTACGTATTTCTTTTTTGGCTGGGGAAAAGGGGAGTTGGGACCGGCGTGAGTCAATAACTTTATTTTTTGGGGTAGGAAAACGAGCAGAAATACGGAGTATACTGTATTAAACTTTAACACAACCATTTTTCTCTTCAACTTCTTGCCAGCATAAAATAAGGTTTAGCTTTCAAAAAAAAGAAAGTTCAGCCCTGCTCTCATTGTTAGTAGATAATTTTTTTTTTTTGATATTTATGTACCAAGATTTGCTTGGTCGTCAAGTTTTTGTCCCTGATTTTCACCTTGGAGACTATGAGCATTTGGGTGGAGCATAATTTTCCTCCTCCCCCACCTGTCCAAATGCTAAGGGCTATTAACCCATAATTAAGCTCGAGATGGGACACCCACATGTGGCCCCCTTCTTACCTTAAAAATAAAATAAAATCTATGTGTACTTATTTTTAGGTTAATAAAAAGGATGTCCCATTCATAAAGGCCAAAGATTATAGCCTAAACTATACCAACTGATCGTATATACACACTCGGTGTATTTTATATACACAAGAAATATAGAACTTATATTCAAAATATATACAATTACTATCATTAAAGAAAAAAAATACACTCTTACGAGTAGTTTTTTTTAAGGGAAGAGTAGTATATATATTGAATTTTAAACCTTTTAATTCTTGATCTTTTACCCATTTAAGAATGGCACAAAAATTAAAATATATTTTACTTATACCCATTAATTATAACGCAAATAACCTTTAGATAGTGATCAAAACGAGAGACACATTGGGTGGAATTTTGATACGTGATTTCAAGAGATTTAATTGTTCTGTTTGCTACTGCAATTTTTACCCATCATTTTTGACCAAAGGGCAGCTGCAGGCCCGAGGGGGACGAAATCAAAGAAATCCATCTCGATCCAACCCGTCCATGGAATTAGAATAGCAAACTATGGCAGGATGGACCTGGGAATCGAGAGATGTGTATGATCTCGTAATAAGCTAAACAACTTTCACTTTCGAGAACCAAAATGAAAAAAAGTCAACCTATTCCTACAATTCTTGTCATTCTCACTACTTCTATAGTTGTCGCTCCCTACTTGTTGGCGCGCCAGCCTACTATGCCCCTTTCCATTATTCTTGTGTGAAGTCAGGTAGCAGGCGGAAGGGTAAATTAAGAACTTTTTTTTGGTCTTCAAAATCAATAAAAAGGGATGCTACAAGAGAACTTCACTCGACGGCATCCATTCTAATATTACTCTCGTCCATACACGTTTAACTGAAGTGTTCAGATGGAATCATGTGCATTAGTACTAGTATGATAGTAACCAAGAACATTTTTTTTGGTAGAACATTAATTATGAAATGGAGGGAGTATAATTTAGTTGTTTTTGTACATAATAGATGTATTATTTCTAGGTTAGTTATAGCTAAAAGTTAATTTGATAGAAATAGATGAAGTATTCCTTTAAAAAAAATTGAAGGAGAAGAAATGCAATATCGAAAGCACGTATGATTATCCATCCATTTGGGTTGACAGGATAAGCAGAGTAAGTTATCAGTAGATATAATTGGATCTAGCAATTTTCAGCCCAACTTCTGCTCTTGGATCACCATTCACCTCATTAGTCATTACATATCTTCTCACTAGGACCGTACTTATTTATTCAAGGTCCAAAACGCACGCTTCTCCGTTCTCACTCACATTACGTACATAGCTTTGATATTTTGGCCACCCTTCGTTGGTCAATATATGAATATGTCCATTCCGTTGTCATCTCTACTTGTATTAACAAATTTCTTTAACATTCATATGCAGCAATAATAAGCTTCTTCACTTGGAACCTTGGATGACAAGAAGGCCAGATGCAACAAAATCACCATTATAAGTACAGGAAGAAGAAGTAGCATCAGTGGAGGTGGTGGTAGTGGGGGCAAGACTTGAGGTAAAATCAGCAAACTAAGTGTTAGAAGTAGCATTGATATCACCATAATGGACCGAAACCTGCTTGTAGCAAGAGTAACATAGCCCATTAACTTAATGATAATGATGCTTCTGTCTGTGGATTTTTCTTTTCGTTTGGATATCATGGTGTGGTGCATGGTGATTGCCTGATTGGTGATGATGAAGAGCAAGCATGCATGGATTGCTAAATACGGGGAGGTAATATAAATGTTTTATATAGAGATTGAAGAATGCATGTAGCTGTTGTTTGACTATTTTGAGGAGTTTCTATGTGACACGACGTTTTTTTTCCTGGGGGGAACAAATTGGCGGTCCAAGTATATGTATGATGAGCGTATGTAAATATGATAAATTTGGTAGAATGCCGACACGACATATATAGGTCAACTTTAAGGTTCTTCTTTACTTCCTGTCTGCTGCAGTAGTCCTGATGCATGTAACCAATTTGAGGATGCATGTGTTTTGAGATATGGGTTGAAGTGACTAACAATCTACGTATATATACGATTGAATTTGATTATGAGCTACTACTTGGTACTGTACTGAAGTGGATTTGGTATATGGTAAACCATAGATATACATAAGAAGAATTCAGACTTGCAATCTAATGGCCGTCGATCCATGTAAATTTAAAGGTCGATCGTCTTAACTAGTTTACTCCTATATTATACTATTCATCAACATCACAAGATGTGAGATTATAGAGTCCAACGTAACCTAGATAGCTAGATCTAGATACGGAGTATATATATCAATGCATGGGCGGAGTCTGCCTTAGCTACTACTCGTACAGACCGCCAGATTTGTTAACATAATTTGTTTCAAGTGTATTAACAAAACACGAATGGTCCAAATTGAATTGACACATACGATGGTACACCATTATGAAATACCATCGACTCCATGCATATGTACATTCCATGGATTCTTACAAAGAACGAATAATATTCTTGGGATTCTAAGGGGTTGTTGTGAAAAAATGAAAAAAGATATTATAGACTCTAACAATGGACCATTATATAGATAGAGTAAGCCTTCACCTACTGAGATCCCTTCTATTCCTTTTTCTTCTGGTTGTCTCCCCTTTTTATATCTCTCTTCTTTGCTTTTTCACTCTCTCTCTCTTAATCTAAGGGTCATTAAGATATATCCCATTCTTAATCTAACGAATTAAAACGGGATAATTGTAGATTTCTTATTCTTTGACAATTTAAGAGGATCCTGAGCTCCAAATGTCCAATTAATTTTTGTAGTGCACTAATATATACTGTATTTGTATTGGGCACTTTATTCAAGTCTAAAACATCACGTACCTAGCTTAGAAGACCCTTTCGTTTCTTAATTCATCACTAAACAACAACAACAATCGAGTGTAATTAAATCTCATTTAATGGGGGTGCTCGTGAATCAGGATGTACGAAATATATTACTCCTATTTAAGAAAATAAAGAAGTTGTTTTTGATAATCCTAATTCATCATTAAATTTTAAACTCAACTATAACCTTATTTTTAATTTTACAACTGAAGTCACACGGTGCTCGTGTCCCATATAATACAACGGTGGTTCCGCTTCTTAAATCAATGATATGCTAAGCTTATCTATGTTAGTCCTTAGCATACCTACGTTAGTCCAAAGCTTAAATGACTATCATGATTAGATAGTCCAGACTCCAGATTCCTAATTTCGCATCAAATTAATCGATATCTTTCATTTGTGAGAGTTATAAATAATAAATTTACCATAAAACAAGCATGTGAGTGATGGAAAATGAAATATTGTCATACCGTAAATTATATTTACGTTTAATTCTCCCAAGAAAAAATTGATTTTAGATAGGACGCCACTAGACCGCCCATTGCAATTTGTGATTTATATCTCAAGACCCTTCATGCATGTCTGTGACAGGTGTGCAACGTAACCCAGAACTTAGCCAAGAACTTAGCCATGTAAGCGATAAATCTGCATTTAATTAAGAAATGGAATAAATACAATGCATCTACGCTGCCTGGGTTTTATTGACTTACTAAAAGGGTAAATAAAGGGCTAAATTTGTCCGGCAACCTAGCCATCTTTTCAAGTTATTGATTTTGTTATTCTCAATCTAGCTCTGGTATCGTTTGCGACTTCTTTTGACAATTATAACTCCGGTGCGGTAATAATAGAATGATAAGCTTTTATGTGGGGCATACAAATTTAACAAGGCTGATGTGCCTGGCGGTGGCGTGTGGCACAGTAGCACTACACACTTTGTGTTCTTTCGGTCCCACAAATATTTCTAGAAGGAACATAGTATTCAACAAATAGAACATGCTCTTAGAAAGTAGGTGTCCGTCAATGGCGGTATATAGTTTCAGACTGGTTTTCTCGTGTCGTGGTATGGAGGCCACTGCCTTAAAAGCGATTTCCCATCTGACCGTGGTGACCAATCCTTAACGATGGATCGCTTCCGAAGGATCACACAAGCACTGTATTCGCGGGCACTCGAGAGTACAGTGTTGGAGGACTCAGAACTCAACTCAGTAAATAGGGTTCAGGTTTTGTGTTTAGAGAGAAGGAGGAGCATATTTATCTGTATACTACAAACTAGGCCAAGGGGTGCTTATATACAAAAAACAAGGGGCCTTAGAATGAACCTGGACATGAAATTCGTAACCGACATAATTAATGAAATTAATGAAAGAAATTAAACTATTAATTTCTGTCAATCCGAACGGTCAAGTCCAGCAACGACTAGCAGTATAGTAATCTGTCAAGGTTCAAAAACTTAACCAAGACACCAAGCACCCTATATGGGCCCTGAGCCGGGAAGACGGTTTATGTTCACCCAACAACATAGTGAACATAGTCTCCACACCCGACTCATCTTGTAAGCTCAATGTAGACTATAGTATATAAATACTATAGTCCCTTCTCTCCCCATCAATGTGTGACAAATAAACAACACAATATGAACAAAGGCTAGAATGTGAAAAGTCTTGTGGCCATTCCACTTAATAATCCAACAATCCCCCACAAATGGCCAACAAGGAAAAATGAATTACTGAGTCGAGGAGGTTTATATTTATACTTAAGTACCAATGTCTTGCGATTGAATTGATACGTAGTGGAGTGAGGAAACAACCAGAAGTTTAACGAGTGAAGGACTCTTGAACTTGTCAAACTTTAGTTGGAACCCCCACAACACATATGATTACCTCAAATCTGAGCGATCTCCGCGATAGAGGTGCGCATCTCAACGGCCATTGCGCCTGCCTTCGGAACTAGTGAATACTCTAGAAAGATAGCCCTTAATCTTTCATAGAAGGAGGCCAGCCCCTTCACATTCACGTAGGTAAATCCATCAAGTGCGTCTCTATAGCACCACCAATAATTGGCTATGGATTTATTAAGAACATAAATGTTCAACCTCACAATATACAACAATGTACAA
>ONZK01001114.1:70556-86491 GCA_900322385.1 Pharnaceum exiguum | reverse complement strand
GAGAAACGACGACAGAATGAATAGGGTTCAATACTGTTAAGATTTTGTTATGTTTTTACTGTATTTGGATGTTTATTTGTTTAAATTTTTTTAGTTTCTAAACGCCTTTTAGTCTTTCCATATGGGATCAAATGATTTTTTTTTTGACGCTATCAGACATATATAAGTTGTACCATAAACTTGTTAAAAATAAACTATCAAGAATGAACTTAAAGTGTTTGGAAATTTACCAATGTTGATAAATTAATATGTTGGATACTCTGTCTCATATAAACTTTTACTCGCTTAAATATGAGTTGTAAATCATCATCTGATTACGTTCGTGCTCTTTTAGTCTATTTGGAGCTTATTAAGCTGAATTAACTAAGTGAATCGAAACTAAAATGGATTCCATTTGATCTTTATGGAATACATACTGTGAACATGACATTCATAAATGATTACAATTTTGTTTCCATATCAAAATTTACAATGCTTAAAAGGGACTAGCTCAAATGAACTGTTAAAAGGTGAAATGATTAAATTGTACCTTAGTAGAGCTTAACTAATTGAATCATTGAAGTGTTTTCAACTGAAAACAAGTTATAAAATAAACAAGGCCTAATTTACTGCAAGTAGCCAAATCTTGAAAGTTAATGATACTAATAACTTTTTTTTAAAAGAACCGAATACTAATAACTAATCCCAAATTGTGTCTACGTATTGTTCCCTTGTATTTGTAATTCAATCAGTTTAGTTTTTTTTCTTCTTCTAATTTTCTTTGTTTCAATTCTGTTTTCTTTGCACACTTGCGGTAGTGACACGTGGACATCCACGTAAGCGCCATGTCAGCTCATCATCCACGTCAGCCGTTGCTTTAATTCGTTCAACTTATGTCTTTTGCAATTCAATTTTCAATCGATGTATCTATATAATGTCAGTCATTACTTTAATTCGTTCATATTATATCTTTTACAATTAATTTTTAAATCAAGGTATCCACGTCACTTATATGTCTTTTGCAATTCAATTTCAAATCGATGTATCTACATAATGTTAGTCTTTACTTTAATTCGTTCACATTGTGTCTTTTGTAATTCATTTTTAAATCAATGTATCCACTTAATGTCAGCCACCACTTTAATTAGTTCATACTATGTCTTTTGCAATTCATTTATGTGAATGTATCCACTTAATGTAGTTCACATGTAATTTAATTTGCTCACACTTTGCCTTTTAGAATTCAACTTAAAGTCAACGTATCCACTTAATATGATACATGTACCTACCAAAAATTTAAAAAATAAAGAGGATGTATGTTTTGATTTAGGGTCAAATAAGCCAATTTCAAAGACCGTATTTACAAAGGATTTATTTGATTCGTCGAACTTAAAATTAGAAAGTCGATATCTAATACAAAAATATGACTTGTAACGTATGTCTCAACTCTCATATGAACTGTAGAATAATTTAAGATAACTGTTTGAAGTATCTCTCAGCATCTTCACTATAATTGAGATTTACAGGGGACTTTTTTCATGTCGTAATATATAATATATTACGTAATGTATAATATATTACAATTCTTACAGCTCCTGCCTTAGCCCATTTCTACTATGAGCTAAGGTCCACCCATCAATCCGTACATGGCCTAAGGCTTCGACACTTCCTTTAAACCACATTGCCATAACACAAACTCATTGTCATATTCACAATCCGACTCATTTGTGATCCATGATGAGATAGCAAGAATTGCAGTGCAGATGCACATGTGTGGCATTACTTTCCAATGAGAGAGTGCTTTGTAAAGCATAAACTATTGGCTTGGCTTCGCCAAACTTCTATTCACAGCCATCAATATCAATCACATAGCCGAGACCAGCGATGTCGCTCTTATCATCCAGCTAAGATGCGTCTGTAAAAGTTCTTATCCAAGGGCCATGGAGGTATCTGGGTGACAAGGTCATAATGGGCCTAGAAAGTTCCACAGGTACTGGACACTCTTGCTATCCCCATTTGGATGGGAAATTTGACAACGGCCCTTGCACAACAAATTTTCTTCTTTTCATATACTTGAGAACCAAGAATCTATTCCGTATGGGTGTAGAAAAAAACCAATTGATGAATGTTTCTTCTTCAAGTACCTTGGGAGAATCCTTCTCGATCACATAATCATTATAATCAGGCAAAATAAGTTCTTTATACATAGAAAACTTAGAAATAACTTCTGGGATGTTCCTTTTCAACCGATTAGCCTCCAAAATCCGATATAAGAGAGCTTTTGACATCTGACAGTACATAAAAAGCCCATTAGTTAATTTTTTCCTTATTAATAAAACGGGCTTTGCCCCTTCACACCCAAAGAAAACGAAAGAATGTCCATTCACGTAAGGCCCAGCAAATAATAACCTGTTTAGAAATAAATTCGTAGGAAACGATACTAAGTACATCAAAACATGATACTAAGTACATCAAAACAGAAGCATGGCCGAAAAAACTTAATATTTCACAATAAACAAAGTTTCTTCCATCAAAAGAAGTAATTGAAGATTCCAAAAAAGGAAAACAAAAAATAATCACACTCAAATATTTTAATAAATAGGGTTAGAACAAATAGAAGAAATGACAACCCACATACCTTGGGGTACGTAGAATGGTGGTGTTGGTGTTGGGGTTGGTGTTGGGTGTTGGGGGTTGGGTGAACCTGGAAAGACTAGACTCGAGTAACAAGTAAGCCACCCCACATCCGTTTTTGTTTATTTTATTTTTTTGATAGGCACTCCCTTAGTTTTGTTTTAGGAAAAGAAGATAAGGAAATTTTACAAAAATAAAATGATCAATTCCTTTTAAGACAAATAAAATAGAGCCTGTAATGAATTCTAATAATTTGAATAAAATTAGTTGAATTTTATGCAATTAATATACAAAAATGAACTAAATGTTAATTTTTTTTAGAAAAAAATTGTGTGAACCCGTTTCTTGAATGAGAGTGGGTGATAGGGGCCATTGTGTATAGCCGATCGAGGGTTTGTTACTGTATAGCCGAGGAGCCGAGGGTTCGCTATTGTGTAGCCGAGGGGTTGTTACTACCAAGTCTCATATATCAAACGGGTTCACAAAATTTTTTGTGTTTTAATTTTTTGTGTAAAATCCAAAATTGTTACAGTTCTATGAACTATTTTTTAAAATTAAAAAATATCTTCAATATCATAATTTTTTTAACAAGTTGGAAGAGGTATTGTTTGAAAAGAAGTAATTCTTGGGAAAGTTAGTCTAATTAATTGCCATAACATTTATCTCTTTTAGTTGATGATATTGATACGAGACAACCTAGTCTCTATCTATTTTATTTTATCTTAATAAAGAGACAACTAAGGGAGTGTTTTGTTCGTCTTGAACCAAAACTGACTGAAATGGAAAAAAAACTTACAAAAACTAAAAAGAATTGAAATAAATTGTATTAAACTGAAAATCACATAATGTAGTTCAAATTGTAATTATAGTAGAACTGAACTCAAAAATACGCTGAACTAAAGTGAAAAAATGGACAGGCGAACAAAACAGAGCATAAGTCTTAATTGTTAGTGATGGAGAATTTTTTTTATAATTATTTAGTTCCAATATTAAACTTTAACTCTTCAGTGATAATAGTAAAAAGTTTCAATGAGTTGGAAGAGGTGTTTTTGGAAAGAGGTCATTATTGAGGAAGCGAGTCTAATTAATTCCATTACATGTTGTTGTCTTGTTGGGAAAATGAGAGTGTGTTTTGTCTAATTGAAATAAGCCGAATGCATTTAAAATTATAAGTAAATGTACTGAACTTGAAAAAAATGAACTGTAGGTATACCGAAGAATAAAACACGGGCTAAGTCTAATTGTTGTTGATGTCTACCTAGCATCCATGTCACTTTTCGTTTATTAAAATGTGCTAATAACCGGCTTCCCGCATTTACTTATCCCTTATTTAATGTGGCTTGAGGATAAGTGTATCCAACAAGTCTTTGGGTTGTACGATACACTTGGTGGATTTATGAGTAATAATAAAGGGATTGACTAATGACATTAAAAAGGTGATTAATGACACTAAAAAGGTTACTAATAGTATATGTTATAATGTTTTGAAAAAACACCCGGTACATGGGATAACCGTGTACACCGGTGTACCTAAGAATTGGAGAAGTGTATCAGCCTGCTAAAAGTCATGGGGGTCTTGACCCCACCCAAAACCTCATACCAATGTTTCAAGGCAACATTATCCATATAACTTTAGTGTGTTACATGAGTCGCAACCAAAGTTGTAGGGATAATCTTCTTGAAATTTGGCAAAGTTGCAAGGAGGTATAGTTGTACATAATTAATCAAGTTACTCCGTAAGTGGCTCTCAAAAAAAAAAACATGTTACTCCGTATGTGATTGCAATCCATTCTCAGAAATGTGATTAGATTGTATTGCTTTTTTAGAGGAAAAGGCTAGAAACTTAGAACCCAAAGATATATAACGGAGTTGAGTTTATATGATCACTAGCACTGATTAATTAGATTGTGATGTAATTTAACAGAGTTATGCATAATCAGAAATGTGATGAGATTGTTTCAACCAAAAAGAAATGATTTTACTGCAATTTTTAATGAAAGGTATATGTCCTAGATGCAATATTAATTACTTGTTAAATACAGAGTATACAACAATAATTGTTACTCCGTATGTGATTGCGATATTATTGCAACTCAAATGTATTTTAACTGGTGTTAATGTGATGTACATACCTTATCCAGGGCAGGGCGTGTAGTAATTTAGGCTGCCATGACAGAACAACAAGTCTTTGTTGCACCGGGTGTACCGGTACACCTTATGAATTTATGACTAATTACAAAGGGATATACTAGTGGTATTAAAAATGTGACTAATGATATACTCCGTATGTTGTAATACTAGTTATAAATTTATAAGGTGTACACGTATACCCGATGTACCTAAGAAATTAATGGAGATGACAGAATGCCTGCTTTGCCGCATTGCAAGTACTAGCTCTTATACTCTCCAAACATGAAAAATATTGAACGTTATTATGGTGTTCTGATGTTGAAGCCATTTTGTAGTTTCTAAGCCCCCGTGAACGAGGGAAGTTGGGATGTTTCCGTGATGAGATCGAGCATCATGTTGTTGCTTCGAACCAAAGTCACACTTCATAATTTTGGGGTGACCAAGCATCAATGTGAGAATGATCATAGCATGCTGTAGCAATCTCACGTTGATTAAGGACTAGCTAGCTGGAACTTCAACGTGTATAGATGAGCCGCTGAACATCTAGCAAGACTTCATAAAACCCAATTCAAAGTACTTTAGTCGAGGGAACTCTTTAACTTGGGAACCCAATCTATCAAGTGCCACCACGCACGCCAAGCTTTCTATAATGAACCTATCTTCCGCTACTATAGTGTAGTACTATACTACTATGGATTATCATGGAATTAGATTTCTCTGTACTGTACATAAATTGAAATTATAAACTATTAGCTTTAGGACTAGTGAAGTGAATTAAATATTCTTTTAGGAGTCTAGGGTACACATACATATATTGAGATTAAAAAGCTTTTAGCCTGAGTCACGACATTGGAGTTCTCAAAAGATATAGATCGAATACTGTTGATTTAATCAAAAACACCCTTCCTTTAACCGTAGATGTAGCCATGTAGGTCAACCGAATATCTTGTGTTATTTTATTTCGATTATTAAATTCTGAAACCTTTCTTAAGCATTATTAATTATTTTTTCTGAAAACTCATTTGATTATTATTTGTCTAATGGAGTATATAATCTAATATAAAGGATCTTCTAACCCCCAACAACATTCCCATAAATAGAGATAGAGACAGGATCACAGGACAGATGCTCCAAGACGCTGCCTGCTCGATTATCAGTCCACAAGTTTTTACTATGAACGTCTAACTCCTCAATTTTTTTCTAATTATAATTTGAGTTTGACACATTTTATGGCGAGCCATAACTCAATAAGTCCGCTACATGGCTGCTTCTCATCTCATATCCAACTCCTTTAATTTGCTGCTTTGCACCATCCTCATAATTTTGTCTGCATTGTATCTTCAACTGTACGTGTCTGCATGTAAAATCTGTCGTTCGTATCAGTAATTGTATCTTCGATTTGAACCATCCTCGATCATCACAGTTTTCTTTTGTACTGTTTACTGTGATGCTCCGCAAAAGGCTTCGTTAGCTACACGACAATATAATATATACCATGACAATACAATAATATAAGGTATATATAACACTATGTAACCGGATGTACCATGAACAAATTTCGAGAAAAGGGTCTAGAGAGAGAGGGAGCTTTCTTAGTTAATTCTAGAACTGTCTAGCTGTTTGTGAGAGGGTGCCCGATGATCCGCTTGTACCCATCCATTCAAACTGGAGGGAACCCTTACCCTTATATGGGGTTGTGCCTCGGTCCAAGGCACTTTAAAAAAAAATAGATCTGTTCCTGCCCCGGGATAATGGGCTTGGGCCGGATTCATTGGGTTCCCTCTTACAATACTTTTCGGTTCTTCTAAGTCTAGTAGTTTCTTTATACTTAGGGTGTTATAATCCCCCGATATGGGGGCCCCTTTGTATTCGATGTACCTTAAAAAAAAATGAACAAATTTCGAGAGCCATCCTCCATCAGTCCATCTATACCTTTTGATTAGAAGAACGGAAATAACTTCTTGTTAATCAAATTTGCAAACCTTTTTTTTATCTTATTGGGTTGATCAAGATTTCCAATTGAACAGTGCGTCGTATCTCTTAGCGATTATAATCTTCACATTGCTTCTTCACTATTTCAATGGAATCAATGCACACCTTTAATTATTTATTAATATATAGTTAGAAAATTTACACCAAATAAAATATATAATTAACATTTACTTCATATATGACTAATACCTTGAAAAAGAACTATCTAAAGAACTACATTTATTATTATCATCCTAGCTCAACATATGTTAATTTCTCAAATTTTTAATTAAAAGTTTCAAATGTTTGATCTTGAAAACTTAATACTAGCTAGAGATTGAGTTGGAACTAAGGTAAAAGAACTATAGAGCGGTGAATAGTTCGTACTTCAATTCGTATCGGGACTCGGAAGTTTGGCAAGAAAATTTGACGCTTTTCTGTATTAGTAACCTAGCTTTCTCCCTGGGTGAAGTAATGCGAGGATGTGTGCAAGTGTGCAACTCAGTTAAACATGAATGGTGTTCTTTCTTTCGAAGGTACGCTAGCTATAGCCTATATATATACGGACCAACGTACTCCAGTGATCAGTTAAGCCAACTTCGGAAAGAGAAGAGAGGTTAAGAATTAAGCAAGTCCGTCTCAGATCATCACATGGCCTGCTAAAAGTAAAGATGGTATTTTGCTCCTGAAATATTTACCTGAATATGATGCTGACTTTGGGCTTGAAATTCTGTTATCGAAATTCATACGCATTGAATTCAAATTGATTAAGAAAGTTGGTCTATGAATCCAGGAAGTATATTGAAGTTGAAGGTTAACTGAAAGGTCATCACTATTCACTAACCAATGTAGTTTGGAATTACTAGTCTATAACCTACACGATACTATCTCATAATCATTTAATTAAAGCTATATTCTTTTTGGTTGGATCTCAGGCTGGCAAAAGTCGACACGACACGAGAACACGACACGAACCCAACCAGAAATAAATGGGTTTGGGTCAAGAGAACTTGACCCGTTTATGTAAATGGGTCAACACGACACGACCATATAATTAAAAGGTTAAGTACATGATTGAAGCGTTTGGCAAGAAACCTGATCCGTTTGACCAGAAGAATAAATGGGTCGCCACGATATTAACCGTGCACGGTTTACCCGTTTATTTTTCAACTTTTTTGGCAATTCCTAAGTTATAATTATTATGAATTCACAATCTATTTGTATAAGTTAATCTCGCTTGTGAAGAAATATATAATTAATTAACAAATATTTTATACTTTTAAGTCAAAACTCCTCCTAACACAATCAGATTTCCATGAAAATTTTCAATTTTTTTTCATTCGTTGAGTCATCAACTTATAGCTTAGAAACAAATCATTTCTTCATCACTTATTCGTACTCAATTAAGTGTGAAATTCATGTAGTTATCCACATTTGAACTCTTATTAAATAATATAAGTCGCACATGTCCATTAATATCGTAGATACTTATTATATATGGTTTTGATCTTCTAGTGAAATTAAGTAATTTTCAAAGTAAAATGTGCGATTTTTTTTATATATAGGTTTTTTAAACGGGTCATGCATGGGTTAGCCGTTTAACCCGCCTAACTAAACGGATTGGGTTTGGGTTAAGGTACCAAAACCCGTTTATTAAATGGGTTGGATATGGCTTGGGTTAAGGATTCTCCAACCCGTTTATACTTGACACGAACCCAAACCCGACACGACACTATATATTGTCATCCCTAGTTGGATCTCTTCCACTTCACCTTCAACTTAGCTCATCTTTCTTCAAAAGTTGTTGTCCTTGAAACTTCAACCCCAAAGGATCTAAGGTTAATAAATTGATAGACTTGAATAGGTTATTTCTGGGTACTTGGGCGGGGCATCTATGGGCCGCCTTCTGGGATGGATAGGTACTAAACCGCCTTCTGGGCTGGAATAGGTGATAGGTTTCCTTGTACCTTGAGTCAGCGTCAGGGCTACCTTTAACCTGCAAAACCAAATTCGGGCCCGAGTGATGTACGCGTGGCGTAGTCTCCGACGCCCAACTAAGGAAATATGTATGTATGTAAGTATGGAAGAGAGGAGGTGAGAGAAAGGAAAGCAGAAAGAGTGTGGGGAGTTAAAGAGAGAGTAGAAGACTTTTCTTTCAATTGCGCGCCTCCTTAGTGCTATTTATGGATTGTTGTGTGTGAGGTGAATTTTCTTGTGGAGGAGGTTTAGGCTAGTTGGCCCTATATCATATTGGACTTGAAATCTTGGAGTACTAGCCAATATTATACTAATAAGTCCAAAAAAAGACCCACATACATTGCAGCATTGCTTATAGTTTTAATTAGAATAAAATTCATACATTTGCTTTATGCTTACAGAGTATTATATAAAGGAGTATTAGCTTATTTTATTACAATGTCTCTAAGTATTTACAAGAACAAAAATTCATAAGAGGCTTCCACTAAAATGTTGGTTCATCGGCATAAACAATGATATCATTCGAAAAAATGTTTCCGGAAGCTAATGTGATGACGTACTGCTACTTATGAATTGAGTCTCTCAATGATTATTAACAGCTCTTCCTTCAGCATTTCACTATGGACGATATTGCTTCCCCCCATCTGTTACACGGACATTAACACAACTGATTCAATTAGATCGTCTTGGATTATTTTATATACATTCAAAATATGATTTTACGCCTGCACCCAAAAAAAAAAGGTACGATATACAATGTCTATGAGTCTATCCCTTTGCTCTGCATTGGATCAAGGGCTAGCTAATTGCCTAATTGGCTAATTCTGATGATCACTGATATATAAATAGTAGCATATTTTGCGTTTTGATGCTATAAGGTTTGGCCTAATTATGAATTGGTGTCCCGAGGTTTGAATATAACTCTCTCCGTTTCTAAAAGTTCTTCCACTTTTAAGGAGTGCACGCAATTTAAGAAAGTTGGAAAAATACTAATTTACCCTCAACAAGTGGCGACTGAGAATGAGGGTAGGGTAATTTGGATGAAGTACAAGGGGCAAATGAGTCTTTTGGCCAAAAAAATCATGCTAGATATGAAAAGTGGAAGAACTTTCTGAGACAGACAAAAAGAAAAAAGTGGAAGAACTTTCAGAAACGAAGGGAGTATTATTTTGGTGACGTAAGGTTGGTGCCGTTAGCGTTTTAGTGGTTTGACCGTTAAGTTGAAGGGTTGACTGTTAAATTTGGTGACGTGGCAGTTGATTTTCAAATTTATGAATGTTAAATGTCCAATTTACCCCTTTTCAACTTCAACTTAACGGTCAAGCTACTAAAACACTAACGGCACCAAACCTCAGATCACCAAAATAATAATATTCAAACCTCGAAACACCAATTCATAATTAGGCCAAACTTCGGAGCACGAAAACGCAAAATATCCTAAATAGTACGAGTATCATCCTTAATAAATACTATATATGTGTACATATATGTGTACACTCGCTAATGCGCATACAAACACTTGCAAAGGGAACGAAGACAATTTTAAATCAAATAATAGAAGCTAGCTATAGGAACATATATGAATCCTTTTTAAGAGTAACTTTTAGGGCAACCTTATTGGTAGTACTAACAAAGTTGTAAAGGGAGTTTTAAGTCTAATTGTACCAATAATCTTGTGCAACTTTTGTGAAGTTGCAAGTAAAGGTATTCATTATTACAACTCTTGCAATTATAACATTGATGTAAAAATATTATGACTGGTGCCAACATATAATTTTTTAATTTCATACAACTTAAGATGGGTTTTAACTAGACTAGTACCAATAACGTTGAGAATAGAAATGAGTTATAAAAAGTTATTTTATGCATTAAAAATTATGAAAAGTTATATATAAGTTGTACCAATAAGGTTTCCCTTATAATTAGTAAAACAAAAGAATTAGAAATACATATGCTTATTTAGAGATATGAGCTAGCTAGAGAACAACGGAATACCACGCAATACTCACTAAATTAACAAAGGCTGTAGAAGAATAAAATTGAAGCACGCAACGGGATAAACAATTTCGAGGATGCAAGTGTCACTCTTTTTTGGCCGGTTTACTTTGGTCCTCCAATATGGTCTATCGTCATGCGAATTGATGGTATGTTAATTAAGGGTGTATTTTGGTTGGATGGGAAGATTTAAACTGAATTGAATTGAAAAAACTGAAAAATTTGAAGAAAATTGAATTTATTTGAAAAATACTGAACGCGGTTAAAACTTATAGTTATAAATGAAAAACACTGAAAAACGCTGAACTGACCTGTAACACCACTGACGAGCAAAACATAGCCTAAGTATCTAACCGCCACTTTATTATAGCATGATGAGATTAATGAAAATGATGACTTGATGAAGTTTTTTTTTTTGGTTACCTGTTTGGTTCACCAGAGCTTCGCCCTGACTACATCCAAACCTGACCGGGGGTTGCACACCTGGCTGTGGTGGGTGAGTCTCCCATTGAAGGTCTCTGCATACGCTGAGGTTCAAACTCGAGATCTCACTTAAACGGTATAGAGCTGCTTACCACTCCAACCAACCCATGATGACTTGATGAAGTATTATATTACGAAAGACGTCTCATAGACTCACTTACCCATAGATGTACTGTGCCGATAGTCTTCCCTACAGAGGATTGGAAGCACGAAACGGCAATGACATTTAGGCCCTTCTTTTATAGTAGAAGTAATAACAACAACTGAGTGTAAATTCTAGTAGAAGCAACACTTGACTAATTTTTTCAATTAGTTCGATTCAGTTTTATTATCTTACACACAAACAAAACACAACATTCACCTATTTTGGAACGCAAATAAAATCAATTTTTATAAGTATAAAGCTACAAATTCTAATGATTTCTAGACAACATATGCAAACAAATGGGAATGCATCCCTTTATCTCATGTCTTCCCTCGTACCTTCCATATAAAGTTTGTTTCGATATTCTGGTACCAAGAGGCATATTCTTCCTCTTCTTACCTTCTCTCTTACGTACATTGGGGTTTTAATAAGGGAACCTTCGGCATGGTTTTAACTACGTACAATACTGTAACTGCTTACGGAAAAAATTACCAAGAAATTAAAAGGACCACTTGACTAGATGAATAATTGAATATTGACTACGAAGCATTTTTTTCACTTAATACGTTCTCATACAGTCACTTCCAACGTACAATGCAGAACGTCCTCCCTTCGTAGGATTGTAAAGGATTGTAAGCAACATACATCAATGACATTTAAGCCCTCCTTTTTATAGTAGAAGAATCGTAACACTTCCAGCAGCGAAAGTTGAAAGTTTTACTATGTGGATAACAATGCCTTGATCGTCCACTTTATTCGCAGAAATATAATAGAACACAATGCAGAAGCAGCTAGTCTCCTGATCTACTTTCTCTTCCTCCTGAGACAGAAAAAAAATTTTTCCTACATATATGACCTTGTGGTACGCAGGTCTTGATAGAAGCTCATCTTTTCTCTGAGTCAGATTCTCAACTTGTTTTCCTAGTTCCACTATATACGTTAATTTAAGTCTTTAACACTCGGGCAACTGTGGATGGAATGCTCAATTTTCTGCATTTTAGTGAAAAATATTCACATTATCTTAAATTCGTAGGTATATGACTAAATGAGGTAGTATATATGATTACTTATTTAACAAATAACAAATGCCATACGGTCAATTTGACAAGTTGATTGGTAAACAAGCTAAAAAAATTCAATCACATTTTTGTTTTACGGTATGGTCCTAGAAATGGCTTTTGTTTGAAGGTGTAGTACACTAGTACTTGGGCAAAGTTTGAGTTAACCCTATGGTCCTAGAGTTTTGGGTTGAAGGAACCAAAGGGGCAATTCACAAGAGACTCAATGTAGGCATATCTAGAAGGCACACACATACCAAGCAGCAAGAAGAATCAAGATTCAAGATTACCTTATTGAAAGATCAGAGAAACCTCATCCCCTTTTTGAACTTCATGGCCAGGTAAGCTATATCCTTCACTGAAGAGAAGGCCCTAGAGTAGTTCCTTGAGCTAATTTTGTGAGCTGGAGAAGCCGTAGAAAATGGACGCGCCATTTGATAGTTGAAAAGGGTACTTGTATTGCGCTCCGACAAATTGGTCCCATGTAACACCCCCTGTTACATAGTATACATATTCACAAAGATGAAAAATTAAAAAAGATAAAAGAAGCAATATAAGACAGAACCATTTATCTAAAAGAAAAAAGAAGCACAACTAACTAAACAACGAGATATCAAACACTTGCAATAGTTCTTTGGTGAATCTGCTGGCTCCATCGAAATATTAGAACTTTTGTTTTTGGTAGAAAACATACTTATATTGAAATTAAGCAGAATAAGGTCCATAGCCAATTGTTCTACAAAGAAATTAGAAGTTAGGAGTCGGTCTACACTACATTTTCTCATTCAAACACTTAAATATTTCCAAAAGAAAGCACATAGAAGCACCTTCCTCTTGCAGAAAAAATTACACACGCACTGTCGCATAGAGAAAGCAAATACACAATTCACTAAAAACACTAGTACCAAACAAAAGCAAAAGAGAAAAAAGAATGACAGCTGAAATGAAGTACAACAGTTCACAATTACTCCTACGCCATTGCGTTAGCCTTGAGAAATAGTACCTTGTTTATTGGATTAATGGAAATATCTTGAGGGCGCATATGTTGTCGATATGTTTGAAACTCTGTTGAGGTGCCATCCATTTCAATCCCTGCCAAGCAAGCAATTCAACGGAGGAAAAAAATAGTTGATGCCCTGCCTGATGCTTTTGCATCGATCAACATTATAGGTTTGTTTTTTTATTAAAAAAAATCGGGAGCCATAGTCCAAGCACAAGCCTTGCCTAAAGCAACTCATGGTTAAATCAACATTACATGTTTTCCTTTTGGATAGTGTTGTATATACAACAATAGCAATAAACAGGAGAACATTGTTTACCAAAAGATAAGGACACAAGAAAGCGAGGCTCAAAATTTACCAAGCTTTGCAAATATATATTCCTTCACCTCGGGCTCAAATCTGCAAACAAACTAGATTAAGTCATTTCAAGACGGGGAGGGGAGTACAAAGGACAAACATAACACAAAGCTACACTTTAACCAAACAAAAAAAATAATACCTATAAACATCAGTCAAATCCATAATATCTTTATGTATCACCGGGATCCCAGCTTTCTGGATCACATTAGCAACTTGAATTATCATGTCTTGTGAAGGTACCTGAGAGCCAGAAACAAAGTTTTGAACCTAATTATGGATGTCAATAGTTGCTTGTGTTTGTTATAAGACACATTTATACATGCGGGTGTTTCTTAAGAAATTAAAGATAGATATTGAGTTTGAAGATGAACAACTAGCACTAAATTAGTTTTCAATAAAAAATTCCTTGCAAATACCAAAAACTTGGAGTGATCATTGCTGGTCAAAAACAATCCATTAGTTACTGAAAAAAATATGACCACGACAGTATAGAGACTGGTAAGATTGCTATATAAAACTAATAACTAGTAACGCATCAATCTGCATACCTCTCCTTGCAATGAACAATAACATTGGCTCAATTCAATACCAGCCTTCTCAAAGATTTCAAGCAACTCAGCTGCATTAGACCATGCATTAATACGCTCATTGTTGACACGCTCCGAAAGTTTGTCACTCGGCATCAGACTTTTGGGCTGCTTGATTATCCCACCTACATGTCAACAAGGATGTGGGTGGGCTGTGTGTGAGTAGACTATGCAAGTTGACCACCAAAAAACAACTGCTTTACAGAAATTGATAACTCTAAGGGCTCGCCTCGATTGAGGGTAATCATTTAAGGGGTAATTGGTATGAAAAATAGAAGAATATAGAGGAAGATGATGGTTGAGACTAGTGGTCAATGAAGAAAGTGGAGGTGAGTGAGTAATATTCCCCCTCAATTGGTGGTAAACTATTGAAGCCCTCCAATCATTCTCCTCATCCCCCTCTTTTCTTCTTCAACCACCACCACCACTTTCACCTCTTTTCCTATTGAAATTCATTCCATTACTCCTTAATCTTACCCCCCAATCCAAGCATGGCCTAAAAGGAAGGACGGTTGGGACCTGATCGGAACGCTGCCATAGCCTTTTCAGGCTGCACAATAAGCAACGCTGTCAACCCCTCAAGCTTTCCGCGCAATAGGTAGCTCCGTGCAACAGTAATGAGTGGTTTTGTGTAGTCAGCAATCATCCTTGCACACTCCAATCGCGGTTTCTAGAGAAAGCAGAGACACAAGCTAATTTAAGTGACCAAGTCTTTGTCAAAGATATGCACTACCTGATAAATGTTTAACTAGAACATTAATTTGAAGCGATAAAGGCAGAAAAAGGAAGAAAATACAGAACAGATTAGAATGATAACTAACCAGTGCAGGGTGGCAAAGTAAGAGAATGAGCTTAACAAAAGATTCTCCAGGAGACCATGTGGTAGATATATGCTTGCGAATACTGTTTGTGCAACACGTACATACGAAGAATCAAAGCTTAATTGAGCACCACCACTACCATGGAATTAATAATTGTATGCATTATTATCTGCAAGACAACGTAACTAAAACAAGAGTGCTAACTAGTGAAGGAAATTCATAGGTACCGGTACGTACTAATGAGGTAAGTCGCAAATGACAATATCAAGGGGTAGCATATCTATAAACCCTTTTTCATTGCATTGATGACCAGCACCACACTTCTCAAGTAAAAGCTTTATGACTTGAGGATCGCACATGTTGCTAACTGCTTCACTCACAGCATTGGGACCGTATACCACTGGCTCACCGTTGGTGCAATCTCCTTGGAGCAGGGCAATGGTACAGTTTACGGCACTCTTGTCCATGGCATACTTTACCAAAGCCCCGTCAAAATTATTATCCTCATTTGTATTTTCCACGAAGAACTTGAATGCTTCTACGTTGTCTAGTGACAGGATTTGCTCGAGCAAGGCGTCCCACTCGTCGCCATAGGTCAAGACCCTCCTTATGGGCATTGTATGTATAAGCATCCGGCATGCGACGTCTGCTAGCCTATTACATTTGTGTGTTGTTGTCAGTTTCACACACATAATAATAATTGGATAATTTGAAGAAAACATACAGATCGAACTAGTACTCGTTAAGATACAACTCAAGAGGGGACGGGAGGGAATGGGGGGGGGGGGGGAGAA
>ONZK01001114.1:53440-65613 GCA_900322385.1 Pharnaceum exiguum | reverse complement strand
TAAAACTTTGGTTATGCATATATCCATTAGAATTAATGTTTTTCATAGTCAAAATTAAAGTTTGATGATTTAAAGTAAGGTTTAATTTGTCAAAAAACTTGTTGTAAAACTTAATTGGACCATTGCGGGCTATGAGGGTCCAGGTAGGGATTATTCGCAGCTATTTTTGAAGTAGGGATTATTTTGGGATAATCGGCCGAAGTAGGGATTAATAAATAGGGTTGAGAACAAATAGAAAGAAAAAAAAGACAAACCACATTGTACCATACCTTCGGGTACATAGAATGGTGGTGTTGGTGTTGGGGTTGGTGTTGGGTGATCCTGGAGAAGTAGACTCGAGTAACGAGTAAGTCACACCCACATCAGTTTTTTTTTTATGGCCAGTTTATTTTATTTTTTTGATAGACACTCCCTTAGTTTTCTTATTAGGGAAAGATAAGGAGATTTTTGAACAGTAAAATGATCACTCTACTATAATATTTTTTCTAGTTAAGTTAATTCCTTTTAAGACAAATAAAGTAGAGCCTGTAATGAATTCTAATAATTTGAAATAAAATCAGTTGAATTTTATGCAATTAATCTACTAAACTAAACTAAATGCTAATTTTTTTTTTAGAAAAAATTCTGTGAACTCTTTTCTTGAATTGGAGTGGGTGATAGGGGTTATTATTGTATAGCCGATGGTTCATTACCGTGTATCCGAGGGTTTGTTATTTTGTAGGCGAGGGTCCTTACTATTCAGCCTCATATATCAAACGGGTTCACACAATTTTTTGTGTTTTTTTTTTGGGTAAAATCCAAAATTGTTAAAGTTCTATGAACTATTTTTTTAAAATTAAAAAATATCTTCTATATCATAATTTTTTTTAACAAGTTGGAAGAGGTATTGTTTGAAAAGAAGTAATTCTTGGGAAAGTTTGTCTAATTAATTGCCATAACATTTATCTCTTTTAGTTGATGATATTGATACGAGACAACCTAGTCTCTATCTATTTTATTTTATCTTAATAAAGAGACAACTAAGGGAGTATTTTGTTCGTCTTGAACTGGAAAAAAACACTTCTGAGAATTGCATATAATGTAGTTAAAATTGTAATTATAGTTGAATTGAACTGAAATACAATAAACTGAAGTGAAAAAAATGAACTGAGACGAACAAAACAAAGCCTTAGTCTTAATTGTTAGTGATGGAGAATTGGTTTGTGCAGGAAATAATTTAGTTTTTTTTATAAAATTTTAACTCTGAAGTTATAATAATAAAAAGAATCTATAAGTTGGAAGAGGTATTATTGAGGACGCGAGTCTAATTAATTCCATTATTTGTTGTTGTCTTGTTGGGAAAATGAGTGTGTGTTTTGAGCGGCAGGAAAGAGTGACTCAACTGAAAAAGATGAACTGAACTGAAATAAACCGAAGGCATCGAAAATAATAACTAAAACTAAAATGGAAAAAACTGATCGAATTGTGACACTACTAAAGAACAAAACACGGGCTAATTAAGCCTAATTGTCGTTGATGTCTACTTAGCATCCATGTCGCTTTTCGTTTATTAAAATGTGCTAATAATCAGCTGACCGCATTTACTTATCGCTTATTTATCTTTCATAAAAAAGCTGATGTGGCTTAAGGATAAGGGCAAGTTTATCCCTACAAGTTACATGCAACTATATATAAATTTCTATGCATGCCACATCACCTTACAACTCTATTTTCACTTCCACATTATCCCAACAATTTTGTTACAACTCATTTAAACTTGTGCGCAATTATTACTTCATCCAATTTTCAAATATTTTATTTTAAAAAAAATCTTGAATGGGTATTCATATAAATACCTCACCTTGCAATTTTGCCAAAGTTGGGGAAAGTTGCATCAAGATTATCCTGCAACTATGGTTGTTGCAACTCACTTGCAACCCACTAAAGTTGTAGGGATAAACTTGCCCTGAGTGTATCCATAAAGTCTTTGGGGTGTACATGCACACTAGGTGGATTTATGAGAAATAATAAAGAGACTGGCTAATGACATCTAAAAGATGACTATTAGGACTGGCTAATGACATTAAAAAGCTGACTAATAGTATATGATATAATATTTTGAAAAGAAACACCCGTACACCTGGCCTGGTATACCTAAGAATTGGAGAAGTGTATCAACCTCCTAAAAGTCATTGGGATCTTGACCCCACCCAAAATCTCATACTAATGTCTTAGGGCAACATTATCCTTATAACTTTAACGAGCTGTAAGGGAGTTGCAACAGGTTGTAGGGATAATCTTCTTGAAATTTGGCAAAGTTGCAAGATGAGGTATTTATATGAATATCTCTCTCTTTGCAACTGATACATTTAATGAATATTCTTTATCATTGGTTCCATTAAATAATTATATTCCCAAATTTTATACCAATCTAAATTTTAAAACAAATAAAATATTTTACAATGGCTCTTTTCCGAGTTTTAGAGTATCATGCTCTACTGGAAAATGGTTTGTTATCAATATATTTTAACCATTTTCAAAAAAAAATGTGATAATGTGGAAGTTCAAATAGAGTTACAAGTAGGGTGTAAGCTGATGTGGCACATGCATAGAAATCTGTATATAGGTGTAAGGGAGGTGTAGGAATAAACTTGCCCTTATTCACATACCTCAAACCTTTGCCACATTCTATTTTATTTTTTGACATCCCAAATAAAATCGAAAAACAGCGAAATTAAACTCAATCACAGCTGCAAGCCTGCAAATCATGTAATTAGCTAGGGCTCTGGTGTATGTACCTTTTCATATAAAAGAGAACCCAAACGGAGTTGATCGAGATTATATGATTGTACCTTAGCTTTTAGATGGAACTTCCTTATTTTCTTTGAAGTAATTTAACGGAGTTGTACATAATCAAGTTACTCCGTAAGTGGCTCTCACAAAAAAAAATGTTACTCCGTATGTGATTGCAATACATTCTCAGAAATGTGATTAGATTGTATTGCAATTTTTAGAGGAAAAGGTTAGAAACTTAGAATCCAAAGACATATAACGGAGTTGAGTTTATATGATCACTAGCATTGATTAGATTGTGATGTAATTTAACGGAGTTATGCATAATCAGAAATGTGATGAGATTGTTTCAACCAAAAAAGAAACGAGATTAGATTGTACTGCAAATTTTTTTATGAAAGGTATATGTCCTAGATGCAACATTAATTAGTACCTGTTAAATATGAAGTATACAACAATAATTATATTGTTACTTCGTATGTGCTTGCGATATTATTGCAATTCAAATGTATTTTAACTAGTGTTAATGTGACGTACATACCTTATCCAAGGCAGGGCGTGTAGTAATTTAGGAGCCCTTACCGGCTGCCATGAGAGAATGCCTGCTTTGCAAGTACTTGCTCTTATACTCTCCAAACATGGAAAATATTGAATGTTATTATGGTGTTCTGATGCTGATGCTGAAGCCATGCTGTAGCAATCTCACGTTGATTAAGGACTAGCTGGAACTTCAACGTGTATAGATGAGCCGCTGAACATCTAGCAAGACTCCATAAAATCCAATTCAAAGTACTTTAGTCGAGGGAACTCTAACTTGGGAACCCAATCTATCAAGTGCCACCACGCCAAGCTTCTATAATGAACCTCTCTTCCGCTACTACGCCATGTCTTAAACTTTTCAACCTGCGGGAGCAGTTATCTTCCTCCTTTGCTGATGGTAACTAAATTCCTGAGCTGAAAAGACGTGCTCCCATCTATGGAGGTACGGTATTAATTATATTGTCAGTGAACTCAGCTGTAAGTTCTTTGATTATTGCTTGTGGCCTCCCCGGGATGATCGATTTTCATTGTGCTTTTTTTTAATATATATAGGCTTTTTAAACGAGTCATGGGTTAGCCGTTTAACCCGCTTAACTAAATGGGTTGAGTTTAGGTCAAGGTACCAAAACCCGTTTATTAAATGGGTTGGGTATGGCATGGGTCAAGGATTCTCCAACCCGTTTATACTTGACACGAACGCGAACCCGACACCACCCAATACGATTGTCACCCATAGTTGGATCTCTTCCACTTCACCTTCACATGTTCAGCTCATCTTTCTTCAAAAGTTGTTGTCCTTTGAAACTTCAACCCCAAAGGATCTAAGGTTAATAAATTGATAGACTTGAATAGGTTGTTTCTGGGTACTCGGGCCTATGGGCCGCCTTCTTGGCTGGATAGGGGCTAGACCGCCTTCTGGGCTGGAATAGGTGATAGGTTGCCTTGTAGCTTGAGTCAGCGGTAAGGGCTGCCTTAACCTGCAAAACCAACTCCATGCACAAGTGGTGTAGCCGTGGCAGAGTCTCCGCACCCAAGTAAGGAAATATGTATGTATGTAAGTGTGGAAGAGAGGAGGTGAGAGAAGGGAAGTAGAAAGAGGGGGGAGTTAAAGAGAGAGTAGAAGACTTTTCTTTCAACTGCCTCCTTAGTGCTATTTATGGATTGTTGTGTGTGAGGTGAATTTTATTGTGGAGGAGGTTTAGACTAGTTGGGCCTATATCATACTGGACTTGGAGTACTAACCAATTATACTAATAAGTCCAAGGGAAGACCCACATACATTGCTTATAGTTTCAATTTGACATTTACTCAAATAGGTTGTAAATTAAACTTAATTTCTTATTTAGGCTAGTTTCGAAAGTTTTTTCCTATATGGTGTCCACCTAGGATAGGAATTCCCAAACCATAATTTTTAATGTTTTTTGAATTTTAGTTTACTACATAAATTAAGGAGCAGTCATTATTTTATTTCTTAATATTTTTAACTAATTAGTTTTTCATCTTCTCCCCCTTTTCCGTTCATCCCCCATACCTTATTTCAGTTATTCCTTATACACGGATCGGAGTATGACATGTTCTTTACTATCGCGAGTAACAGAAGTGATGTTGTTTCGGGGTAATATAATTGCAACATTACTAATTACATATTATTAATATAATTGCAACATTACATATTGTTTCGGGGTATTACATATTACATTATAATGGTTCTTTACTTTCCATGTATTATTATACAAAATAGATGGTGATTGGTTTAAAATGGCGTAAGGTTTTTTTTTGACAGAGGCGTACGTGCGTAACATATTACATATCTCTAGAGCAAGTTAATATAAGATCTTGGTCGACGAAATGATGTATCTTGCTACGGGGTGCATAATGGATGAACAGCAGTAAACAATTGAGGTGAGTTGAAGCTTCAAACATGGATGTCACTCTCTGACTCCTATGATGAATTAGAAAAACAAAAAAAAGCTATGTGAAACTATCTGCTGTTTAATTATTACGTGAAGCCAAAATCATGGATAGGGAAAAAAATCAAAACAATTTTCCTTCATTTTAAAAAAATAAAATTAGGTTTGGAGTTATACAATCCTAGGTGGACACCATATTGGAAATAACTTTCAAAACTAGCCTAAATAGGAAATTAAAATTAATTCACAACCCATTTGAGTAAAAGACTCATAAAATTGATACATTTGCTTTATGCTTACCGAGTATTATATAATAAAGGAGTATTAGCTTATTTTGTTACAATATCTCTTAAGTATTTACAAGAACAAAAATTCATAAGAGGCTTCCACTAAAATGTAGGTTCCTCGGCATAAACGTTGATGAAATTCGAAAAAATGTTTCCGGAAGCTAATATGCTGACTGCGCGCTACTTACGAATTGAGCCTCTCGATGATTATTAACAGCTCTTCCTTCAGCATTTCACAATGGACGATATTGCTTCCCCCCATCTGTTACACAGACATTAACACAACTGAGTCAATTAGATCGTCTTGGACTATTTTATATACATTCAAAGTATGATTTTAAGCCTGCACCCCAAAAAAGGAGGTACGATTAAAAATGGACAAAGAAGCCGAGTTCTCGAGAAGTATCTCTTCATCAGTAATTCTAGATTTTACCCGCAAGCTAGCAACTTTAACAAAATACAATGTCTACGAGTCTATCCCTTTGCTCTGCATTGGATCAAAGGCTAGCTAATTGCCTAATACTGATGATCAATGGATATATAAATAGTACGAGTATCATCCTTAATGAATACTATATATGTGTACATATATACACTCGCTAAAGCGCATACAAACACTTGCAAAGGGATCGAAGACAGATTTAAAATCAAATAATTAATAGTTGCTAGCTATAGGAGCATATATGAATCCTTTTTAAGAGTAAACGTAACTTTTAGTAAAACGGAAGAATTAGAAATACATATGCTGATTCGGAGATATGAGCTAGCTAGATAACAACGGAATACTACGCAATGCTCACTAAATTAACAAATTAAATCCTTTAGAAGAATAAAATTGAAGCACGCAACGGGATAAACAATTTCGAGAATGCAAGTGTCACACTATATGGCCGGTTTGCTTTGGTGCTCCAATCAAACGTCATGCAAACTGATGGTATGTTATTAATGTTAACTAATTAAAGTAACTAATAACCACTTGATCGACTAGCTAGAGAATGAAACTAATTAATGAGAAAATGATGACTTGATGAAGTAAATATTTTATCATACATGAAAGACGTCTCAACACTCACTTACCAATAGATGTACGTTGCCTATAGTCTTCCCTTCAGATGATTGGAAGCAAGAAATGTCAATAACATTTAGGCCCTTCTGTTCTAGTAGAAGCAACACTTCCGGCAGCGGAAGTTGTCCCAAGGTCGAAAAGTGGATAACAATGTCTCGTTCGTCCATTTTATTTACAGCAATAGAACACGATGATGAACCAGTTTTGTACTTTATTTCCTCTTCCTCCTGTGACAGAAAAACTCCTGGATGACCTTCTTGTGGTACGCAGGTTTTTGATAGAAGCTCGTCTTTTTTCTGAGTCAGATTCTCCACTTCCTTTCTTAGTTCCGGTATATACTTCAACACTCGGGCAACTGTGGATGGAATGCTCAATTTTTTCTGCATTTCAGGGAAAAATGTTCACATCATATCATATCGCGTAGATGAGGTAGTCTATGTACTTAGTTTATACAATTATACGAGTAACAAATCAATGTCAAACAGTCAATTTGCCAAAGTTGACTTGTAAAGACTTTTGATTTTTTAATCACATTTTACCGTTTCTAACTTGTCATTGTTTAGTAACAAATCAATGTCAAAATGGTTATGGTTATGTTGCTCGACTTATTTTTTTTCTTTTCCCAGCAAAGAATAATGTCAAATAAAGGAACTGAGGAAGCCCTTTGAAGATATGTTTTGTTACGTAGCATTTTGGAAATATAAGCATGATGCATACAAATTATAGAAACGCAGCATAGTATACTACGGAGTACAATCATAGTTCGCCACCCTATCTAAATCCAAAACATATACGTACCGAATGTTCAGTAGCAGGAAGCGAGGAACGAAGTGCAGAATACAAGGAATTAATTTTCTTCCTACGATCTCTCTCGCTTGCATTATGGTTGAGTCTTTTCTTAGCCAAAACTTTATCACCTAATTGATCATTTGGAGATGAAACTATCAGCTCCTCTGGTGGCACATCACATATAGGAGCACTAATGACATCGTAATTATCTTGGACAGCTTGCAGAGGAAATGATTGGAAATTAGGAAATGCGTCACTAATGGAGTCATCCATGTCGAAGTTGTGCAAAATTTGTTGCTCTGTGCCTATTATTGGCATTGGATACTCCCACTCAAAGGTAGGGAAGAAAGGAGAAACTGCCAACATTTTTTAGTTTAGTTTAGTGGTTGTAGAAGCGAAGTTTTCTTTTTTTGAAAGCTTGTAGAAGTGAAGTTTTTGATCAGGTAATATTTGTTTTTGTCTTGTTTTCGCTGGTTAGAGGTCAATTCGTGTTTGGAGCTCTTTGTGAGGATAACGCTTAACTAAGTGAATTGAAGGCCGGTGGGTTAATAAACAGGATATATATAGGTAATAGGTCATGTAACGTTATTTTTTTATATATTGAATCGTATTGATCTGAGTAAGAAGTTGTTTGAGAGCTAGTGAGAGCGACATGAGATTGTTTGATTTTTTTAATGAGATTTATCTTGTTCACTAGAATCACTACTAGTCCAACACGCACATACAGACACAAAAAAGAACTGTTTTTTTTTTTATAGGAACCAAAAAAAAAAAATGCTATGACTTATGACATTGATTTTTTGTATTTGTTATAAAATATTCATATGTTGGTAATGTACTAGTGTGTGTGCACTAGAGACCCTCACGGTATTCCAGAGGTTATCGCGCGCCAATTGTTTTTTCAGCTTAAACGAATGCGTACGTGTCGGATCCTACATTCCTGTGTCTACTCTTTGGAAGTTTGGATAGTTTTCTTACTGTAGAATTTGTGTGTTGCAAACTTGCAAACGCAAAGTTTAATCATACAATTTTTATCTTGCCGAGTACATACTCACACAAGTGTAATTGTGAGTAAATAAAATGAATAGTACATGTGACATTTTTACAAATAATGGTGTATATAGTGAGATGCACAGCCTGCCAATTTAACTTGTAGTATATAAAAGATGTATATGTTTTTTTTTTTTTATGGAATTGACCCCGAAGGATCAAAAGATGTATGTGGTGCTAGATTCAACTAACGGATAATCGGACATATGATATAATTTGCTGCAAGCGAGGTAAAATTGTCCTTAACAACCCATCAAAAAAAATTTGTCATTAACAAGTATCCAGATACCAATATTCTAGTAGCATTAATTCAGTTTAAAAATTAGAAGGACTTACAGTCATCTGACCGAAAATGTTAGTACTAGTATCTGTTTTTTTTGGTCTTCTATTGCTAGTATCTTTGAAAGACTGAAATTATACTCCACATACTCCAATTAGTCGATTATAATACTGCGTGTGCCATGCAAGGGGCATACACGCTTATTGTTGACACATCTGCTAGGTACCAAACGAAAGGCTCGTGCTCAGCTTGTAGCACTCCTCAAATTATGGAAGCTCTCTCATTCATACCCTCATTGAACTGCTTTAATTTGTGTATAGTTTCTGAAAGGGAATGAAGCTTGATTAATTATTATAATAACATGTCATAATCACCACCACACTTTTTAAATAAGGAGGACAAAAGAGAATTAGAGATCAGATACAGTACTAACTACTAAGATAATCCGTGTTCACTATTAAATGAGTGTGTGAGGAAGGGTTGACAATGAAATATTGGCTCTAGAGAGCCAAGCTTTCACGGTTTCACCTCCACTTGGAATGTTTAGTCAATAGTATTATACTATTGATATGTGCCACTTTGATTCATGAAAAATAATTTAGATAGCATCCTTTCAACATCGGCAAAGAGAGTCTAACATGAAGGCCGATGAGCTCCAAAAATGGACCATACAATGAGGGTACCATTGAACAATGGACTGATGTTTTATCTGAAATGTGGTAAACTTTGCTAGTACTTCGCATGTATTGCTTTGAAGTAATAAACTTCTGTATCAATTATTTTATAAAAAAACTATCATATTGGCACATCGATCACACTTATTGAATAAGTAGATAAATGACGGTGGTAAGACAAGAGGCAGGCTGCGATATAGAGAGACATGAGAGTAAATGTTTTGTAGGGTGGAACATATGGGAAACGATGAGTGAGGAGAAAAGGAAGGGTAGTGTCTACTTTTTAGTTAGGACTTGTGTGTTTTTTTTTATAAAAAAAATTCGATTTCTACTGTTTTAGTTATAATACGCACATCTATTCACATTTCTACTCTTTTCTTCTCGCAGGACATCTTGCCCTCAATGTTCCTTAACAGCTCCGCCAATGATTTATCTTGTAACTTGAAAGTGTTGTAACTTGTAAGTGACCTCAAAAACAGACTGCATTCGTTGTCAAAAAAAAAAAAACAGACTGCATTGACAATATGTATACTTTGTTAGAAACTAAACGGGGGAACCGGCCTCTCGGCCTACAAGCAACTAGCCTATGAGCTGAGCTACAAATTCGCACCTTTCTAACACATGCTTGAGGCTGCGAACAACATTAATCACATCGCATAATTTTAACGCAATTAAGCCCAACGCATTGATTCATAGATGCAGCTCCACTTGGTTAACGGAGAATGCATAACCACAACTTTTTTTTGCTTCTCTAACCATCTCCTCGGTCTTAAGTAATCGGGCTACCCGAAATCAAGAGTGCTAGCTTTCCAAGCCCAGTCGATGACAATTATTTGAAGCAAGAATTGCAACGATGAGATTTAGTTCCTATAATCATGTTTGACGTTTGGCCTGATTTCACATTCTTCGATTTGTCCACTTTAAAAGACATAATGAATTATTTTTTTGATATTCAAGACAATGAGTAACAAGCACCTTTTCGTTCTCTGAAATTTCACGATGCAGCGCAGTCGAATCACAAAATGTATTAATAGATTGAGTCCTGCAGTTGATTTTTTTTTTCACGGGAAATTGCAGTTAACTTATACTGTATGATAAGTTAATACATACTCCTATAGTCCTATGTTACAACGGATAATTGGTAATTCATATGAGAGAACCAAGAAAAAAAAAGATACTTGTGTGGAACAAGCCAGAAGAACCCAGAAAAATTCTAACTTGCCCCACCCAAAAGAAAAAAAAGTAGAACCATGACAGATCCGTTACAACTTACAACCACTAGTGTAGTAGTAGAGATAGATTGGCATCGTTCCCTTAAGACGGAGCTTGCAAGCCTCTAAGGTGAACTCCTTGGCTTACAGGAAGGAATTGCTGTCACAGGTTCCCAGAAATCAACGACGTCCTCGACCTCTTCCTCTACCTCTACCTCTACCTCCACCTCTACCACGATTTCCTCCACCCTGCATCCTCCTGTCATAACTTGTAGGCTTGAGTCCTAATGATTGAACTCCTCTTTTATTGCGTTTTGGTTCTCTCTCGTCTTCATCTTCTTGGTATGTTGATTTGCTTCTAGAAATGAAAGAAATTTCTCTTGACCCCCCAGGTCCGACTTTCACACCAGCAGGGAAACGAGAACCATTTTGTTTATCTCCCAAAGCTGCCAATCTTTTTCCCAAAGGAAGAGCATCCTCTTTTGCGAGTGAGACACTATCAAAGAACGCTTGCGCATGTCGTTCATCCTTAACCTCATACAACCTGAAGACAATGACAGATTTTTTGAAGTTAAGAGTTAACACAATGGCAAAAGTTAGAACAAAAGAAATCCTTAAATTTCAAAATGCCTCAAACTTCTATAAAATGAATAAAAAGGAAAACCCTTGAATGATTTAGAACAAAACGGAAACAAAAAACACAAACTAAAAGATCTCACCTTGGACCTCGTGATTTGTTGGTAGCTCTGCTTTCATCCTCGGATGCTGCGGAGGCATCACTGTCGCTTCCACTAAATCCGTTCTCCAAAATGGGCTCAAAGTGCTCCTCCACAAGAGCCGCATGTTTTCTGGGAGCAATAGGATGCAGAGCCAAGTATTCGTTGGACTGTTCATCTATTTCAAATTCCTACACAAACACATCAAAATTTCGGACATACACAATTAATAAATTCAGCGATGAGAATCTGGTACCAATCATCTTCAGTAAAAAAGAATCTATTTTCATCCATTCATTTTCCAGAACATTATTAGGAGATACTAGTTAAAACGTATGTTAAGTGTATGGTAAAACATGTCTCAGCGGAGACATTCAGTCAACACACTCCAAAAGTCCACTAATAAATAAAAAGTAAATTGGTAAAATGGGGCAATACCGGATTCTTAAACATATCTTCGAATCTCGGATCTCTCAATATTTCACTGGTCAAACCCTTCTTTTTCTTTGACTTCTTCTTGGTTTCAGCAGCATCATCATCCTTCTCATTTTCAACCTCTTCATTCTCAAGAATTTCTCTTGCCAGACGCCTGTTGACCCATGGCAGCTTCTTCTTGATCTGTGGAAGTTCATAGGAAGAACAATTATAGATATATATATATACACACAACATTAAAATGTCCAACTCCAAGACTAGAATACACATGAGAAAATCATATTTCCAGTTCAAGTTCCATTTTCAGCAAATAGGAAAAAGATTCACCTGTACACAAGAATTTGAACTTGCGACCTATGTCAAGGTTCAGGAATAATGCACACACAAGTGTATCAGCTCATAAAAGTTTTTTTTTTGGAGGGGGGGGGGGGGGGGGGGGGGGG
>ONZK01001114.1:31494-43217 GCA_900322385.1 Pharnaceum exiguum | reverse complement strand
GCCAGATAAGTGCTCACACGAGGGATCATTCATCCATACAAAAATAAGAAATACAAGAGAGCTAAGAGGTTCTAGAATAATCTTCAGGACCATGAAAGTAAAAAGACTATGGACAGGCCACTTACAAAGCATTCAAGTAATCCAAGATCTTGGTCATGACAATCAACCATTTAACAGTACAATATTACATGTGAACCCATAATTAAGCTATTGTCTCTACATAAAAATATGTCGTGTGGCCAGTTTCATACAGCTAAAACAAATCAAAATTCAAATGCATAAGCACCTGGAAATCAACTATTTCCGAGTCCAAATGTCGCTCAAACTTCAAAGCATAGTCTCTTAACTGGTACACCTTAACTTGTGGAGGATAGATGCCTGAATTCGCAAAAGAAGAAAAACTGAGCATTTTAAAAGAGAAATCAAGAAACATGAACGGGCTGAACAAAAGAGAAAGATTTCCCTACAGGCATAGCTGCAACATACCTGAAGCAATCACAAATTCTCCATCAGGCGTGATTTTGATTTTTGAGGTTGCAGTTTCGAATTTCAAGTCCTGTATCAACTCCACCCTTCGCAAGTACTCTAAAACAAAAACAGAATTCAAGACACAATAAGCAACCAAAGAAACAAAATTTTCAGGGGGCAAGGAAGAGAGGAAGCATTCTCAAGCTAGACAACTACAAATGGTTAATCAAAACACAAACATTCTACGAAATCTTAGTTTACGCTTCATTCAACCATGCCGCATTCTCGTATAGCCTCCTTGCCTGAGAACGACACCTACACTCATCATATTACTACACATTTTGGTGAAAACACATTGAATATGTCATATTTGACATGCAGCTAGATACAATCTCTCAGGCTAATATACCTCCAGTCTCCCTGTCTCTCCCCCTCCCCCTCTCTCTCCAAAGAGGTCTTCACGACCACAATCTTAAGTGATGGAAGACTTGTGAAGATTAGGGAGAAGGGCTGAAAGAAACTCCAGCCACTGGTCTGCGACCATGAACTGGAATGGGGCATAATTTTGAGGTGGGTGAAGCGTATGCGAAACAAAAGAGGGTGTTTCTTGCGATCGGGATGAATTATCATGGCCAACGACAATGATCTACTTAACCAGCAGGGTACCAAATGGCACTGTGCGCACACGCAAATATCTAGAGGAAAGGAACTCATTGCAGTATAAAGCTTAACACTTGACTCGGCAACACAAATAACTAGAGAAAGAGAACCCCCAGCCTAAGTGTCTCACCACTTTGAGCACATAACATAAATTTCTAGAGAGAGAACCCCACAGCATATGCGTAGTCACATATCGTAAGTGTTATGACCCAATACCATAGCCCAACTAAATGCACGAACTTCTATAGTTCTAGAGGGGCCTCTGACCTCCACCAAATCACTTATGCCAAGTAAGAAAGAACTTAGAGCTGAAAACTTGGACAATCACGTACATAATCCAAGAGCAAAAGTAAACCAAGAAGTTCTTCAATCTCCACTCACTGGGAAGTATACGCGAATGAAGGTTCCAACCTCTTTGGCATCCAACATAATATCAAGATTTTGGGGCATTATGAATGATAGAGATACTATAAATCGGAGGAAAACGGACTAAAAGAGGAGCACCCTCCATGACTCAACGAATCCGTCCAAGAATCAACTAAATGCCTTAGCGCAAAAATCTATGCGATCAATTTCCTTAGCGAAACCTTGCCTAGGCTGCTTTCCATCGTTCAAACTATCCGCTATTCGGGCTGAGGAACGGAAAGGCAGTGTGCACCCAAGGCAAGAATACCATACGTACTCCATATGACCTAATGCCAAAGAGGAATAGAAAACCTGCATAACATCGTCCCACGCAAAGCCATTTCCTCCTCATCCTTTCGAACCTAACCCCTTTTCTTCCCTTGGTTAGCACCCTTGCTCCTACTTAGCCAAATGATCTTCCTCTCTTCTTCTGTCCCCAACTCCCATCCACAAACAAAACAAAACCAGCATGAGACTCTCTAGCCACTCTAGGAGATTAACCACACTAATCATTAGCATAAAATTAGATAGATGATAAGCAGTTCTTCACCCGTATTTTATACTCAACACTAAACACTCCATCAAGAAGTGAGCTTTTAATACGATGCCGACTATTACACAGCGAAAAATACTAGTATTATGTACGAAAACCCTACTCCCTTCTTAACTACCATAATAATCCCCATTCCTCCAAATATTCCAAACCCGAAAATCACCATCTATCCTAAATCACTTGTCCTGCAGCTCAATTCCTCAAATTTCACGAAACCCAACTCATAAAAAATAAACATCTTCCAAACACCGTCTCACTTCCCCCACACCCCTCTCTGCAAATTCTCCTATTTCCCTCCAACCCTCAGCACCATACTACCAAATGAAAACAACCCAACTCGGAAAATTAACATTAAGTGAACTTAGCAAAAGTTAAACCCACACTACTAACTAAAAAAAACACGTGACAACTAATATGGGACGGACAGACGAAACTAACTTCACATAACATACATACTTTCTGACATAGCAAATTAACTAAACTTCCAAACTTTGCATACTAATATAATATCATTATTAAAGCTCTCTTTTTTTTTTGGCTGAACTAAACTAAACTGAAAAGCACATGTAAGTAAATTACGAAATGTAATAAATAAAAGAAGAATAATAATAGAAGTAAGATAGTTAGGATGTTATGTCATGCCTTGGTCTTTGCGAAGAGAGCGTTTCTTCTTGGGATTAAGCCAGGTGGCAATAGAGCGGTGGTGACCCGTGAGTGAGTAGACTTTCACTCCGTTTATTGACGTCGACTTTAACGTCCCTCCGTCGTACATCGCCGCCATAGTTTGTAATTACTTTTTCTTTTTCTTTTCTGTGTGTGTGTGTTTTGTTTTGCGGAGGGAGAGAGGAATATTGGAGGCGGGTTTTTAGTATGAATGTGCTCTCCTCTGCTTTTGCTCTGCTGGCGGCTGGGGTTTTGCTGTCTGCCGACCTTTGTTGTTGTTGTTGTTGTTGTTGTTGTCTTGTTTTGTTTGACCGCTTGGGGTTTAAGACTTCATAAGAGGATGCTAGCTTCGGTTTTGCTTTGGGGTATTTATTTTTCTTTTTTGGTTCATTTGTGCCTTTGGTGGTAAATGGTAATAGTTCCTTTTTCATTTTTCTCATTTTTGAACTTATACAAATAACAATTAAATTTAGCAAATAATTTAAGTTATTTATTATTGTATAATCACCAAGTAATAATAACTACTGTACTATACTGCGGTTTAAAGGTAATTAGTGATGTTTTTTTACCACTTAGTTTCTATTTTCCTTCCTTAACAAATGTTTATTTTGGTGACAACTACTCAAATTTTTCCTATTATTTAATTATTAAATTAAATTTCGATAACATTATTTGCAACATTTCAAAAACAATCAATTGTTAAATAATTTAATTCAATATTAATCCCTTATAATGTCATATAATTTGTAAAATTATTTCTACTTAACTCAAGTATATACATATGATTTTAAATAACTAAAGTATAATTTTTTTTACATGCAAAATCATTTTTCACAATGAAATAAAATCATTTTCTTAATTTTATTTTGGGTTGTTGTAAATAAAACACCCTATGGCCCATACCACACAGCAACAACAACAATCGAGTGTATCCCCATTAGATAGGGGTGCTCGGGGTCGGGATGTACGCGCCGTACCACAAAGAAGAGAGAAAAATCAAAACTGTGTGATGACTCGAGTGTCCAACTGTCCGTAGCAGCAAGCCAGCAACAAAAAAACCCTAACCTTTAAAACCCTGAAAACCCTTTTCCCTACTTTCACCATTTTTTGTTCTTATTATTAAGCTTTACCCTCTTCAAGCACTCCATTCTCTCTCCTTCCTCCACCATAACCAACACTCTAGTCTCTCCTCTGCACACTACTCGGTACTCCTCTCTCTCTCTCTCTCTTCTCACTTTGTTTCTACTGCTAAAGTTCCCTTCTTTACTGTTATAAAGTTATGTTCTTTACTGTTTTAGTTAGCCAAATTGCTTAATTCTTTCAGTATTTTGTCAAAGTTTTAATCTTTTCAAATACCCACATGGGATTTCTTGTTTTTTTCTTTGTAGGTTGTGTTTTGGCGTTGTTTTACTAATGTTATGCTATGAAAGTATGAAAGTTCATTTCTTTATTCATTGATGTTTTGTTAATTTAGCTTTGTTTTGTCACTAATTGGTTAAAGTTTTGATCTTTTGAATTACCCAGATGGATTTTTCTGTTTCTTTAGTTGCAGTAAGTTCTTTTGTTTGTTCAAGTTAGCTTTGTGGGATTATTTGTATCATTAAATTGTTATGGTATTTTAATTTGTGGTTGCCACATATGGATATTTTGCCTGAAAATGTTAGCATACATTGTTTTGATCATGTTATTTGCACTTTTGTATTTGTTTCGTTTTAGTGGTATGTTTGATTAAGGGATAGTTCAAGTGGAGTTTATTGGAGTTTGTGGACTGATAATTGAGAAAATGGTTTGTAGGAAATGACGAGGCCGTTTGGAGTAAAAGGGAAGAAGAGAAAGATTGATGAAACCGTGGCATCGACGAGCGAAAATGTAGCTCAAGATGAGGAAGTGGCGGAAGATGCTGTGAAGGATATGGCTGGCATTCCGGTTTCTGTTTCAAAACAAGGTAGCCAGTCCAAGGCCATATTCATTCTTGAGAAGGCTTCCTTGGAAATTGCTAAAGTTGGAAGGGTATATTTACTATCACAATTTAGCTTTCTGGTTTTAATGCTGTGAATTTATGTTCATTTGTTTTGTCCCGGATTCTTGCATTTGTAGGATATGTTTGTAGAATCTTGGGTTCTAAGAAGTGTCTTATGGATTGCTTGTAGAATTTAATGGGAATTACAGTGGCACATAGTAATTCTCATCAGTGATTATGTTCGTCATCTTCTCTTGCTTCTTTCTTTTTCTTTATGTTTAGTTGTATTGGTGGGGCTTGGTGGGTGGAAAATGAAGTTTTTCACTGTAATCATGTTTCTTATTCTGCTTTTATTGGTGCAGACCTACCAAATCCTCAATTCAGAGGACCATGGAAATTTCTTGAAGAGGCACAATCGGGACCCTAAATATTGCAGGCCAGACATTGTTCATCAGGTGAGTTTGAGTTTCATAGATGAATCCCCGTGGGCTTACTTGAATCCCCAGATATGGCTTATTTTTTTGATTAAGAGCTAGTTGTTACTCACTTGAAATCTTACTTATTTTACTTTATTTTGTATTTATGTTTATGAAAAGCTAAGTACTGCAAGATAGTTGTATTGAATAACTTCATCATTTACTAAAAAAGAAAGTGCTTAATCGATTTGTTAGCTTAACAAAAGGAAGACGTTTATGTGCTGTCTATGTATGAATGTATGAGCTTCCAAGTACAACATGTGCAGGCACTTTTGATGATTTTGGACAGCCCTCTCAATAAGGCTGGAAGGATTAGAAGTGTGTATGTTAAAACTGAAAAGGGTGTGCTTTTTGAAGTTAAACCGAATACTCGCATTCCAAGGACGTATAAGCGATTTGCTGGCCTTATGTGTGAGTATCAGTTGAGATTGGTCTCTGTCTGGTTTTCTGTCAAAGTTGTTTGCTTCTTACCCTTGATTTTCATTCCCACATTCCCACATTCCCATGATATATGTCATGTTCATCATTGCAGTGCAGCTACTGCAGACAATGAGCGTAGGTGCCAAGGACGAGCGAGAGAAATTATTTCGCATTAAAAAGAATCCTGTCACTCAATACATACCTGTTAATACGCGTAAGATAGGTAAGATTTTTATATTTTTGTTGTGCATACTTTCATTTCTCTGAATATTAGTCACCAGAGTCTGACATCTGCTTTCCCCTTAAATAGGCTTCTCATTCAGCTCAGAAAAAATGGTTGACATTCAAAAATACGTAGGCGCTGTTAAAGAAGAGACTGATATTTGCTTTGTGGTATGAATTGGAAAATTTGACTTGACATCCCTTATTTTGCCCTAAGTGATGATAATCATTGATGCGTCTGTTGTTCAGGTGGGTGCCATAGCTCATGGGAAGATTGATGATGATTATGTGGATGATTATATATCAAGTAAGTTTCTTCTTTAGTTTACTTGACTGGACGAGAATCACTAGAAATGCCAAGTTGTGAGTAAAATGCATTAATAATTGTTTTTTTTGTTGAATGCCATCATGAATTCCTCCCCTGTTCTTCCTTTTGGGTGTAGTGGTGGAGAAAACAGTCAAACTACCTAACATTGTTGTGGGTCTTTCTTTTGTAATACTTGTTTGAAAATGTTTTGAAATTAATTTCTAAAACTGTTGTTAATTCGCATTTGGCAATCTTCTCTTGAAAAGCTCCATGAATTGTGCCAGTACCCATAGCTTTTTACTGTGTAATGCTCTCCTAGTCTTCTAAGACTTCCCAACACTTTTAGACTGTGTTCATGAGTACTTAGGGAACCTTCTTTTTTGTCTGCTTTTTCGATGATGCTTGCAAGTGCACATTGTTCTTGGTATCCTGAAGAATGTGCTGCTGTTAATATGTGGGCTAGAAGATGTAGATCTGCTATTGACTTGAAAAAAAAGGTCTCTATACTAGTATACTTTGGATGCCTAGTGCAGCTGTCAAGTTTGTGAACCAAAGTTATCTGGAAACGAAGGCGATTTGGGTTAAGGTGTAGACAGCAAAAAAGATGATAGGCTGGATCTGTAGCAGTCCTTTAGGTGTAAAATTATCTATAATTAGTTAGAGAAATGGCAGCTTAGACAGAGCATATTATGATGTCCACATTTGTGTGCCATAGAATATCTGAGCATTCTCCTGAAGCAGGTTAATTATCTATCTGCTGCAAACTTGCTTCTAAGTCCAAGTTTTACGACCCATATACCGACTTAACAGGATTTCTATAGTAAGTGTGGAGGACATTTGATGATTTTTCTCCTATCTGTACATCAGCACAATTGTCTGTGTAATTTCATTGAACTAGGTGGACATCTTGTTCTCCAAAGTTCTTGTTGTGGTTTCTGATACTTCTCTTTTATATTTACAGTTTCAGAGTATCCACTCAGTGCTGCTTGGTGTGTTGCCAGAATTTGCGAGGGCTTGCAACAGAAATGGAACATCCAATGAAGTACTCACTCTGCAAAGTAGTCCATATTTCAGCACGTGAACGTGTAACTCAATCACCAAAATTTTCTAATTTGTATTACTGCCTTTGTTAGATGGTCCAAAACTGCACTTCAGAAGTATCATGGTATATGATCCTAACGTGGATTATACTGTCTAGAACTCAGCTTACAAGATAGTATAAATATTTTTTCGTTTTTGAAAAAACCAAGTATGGTTTTCTGTTGCTTTGCTGAAAGTGCAAATTTTCTTACCGCTGAATACCAGACTTGTTTCTTTCCTTGATGATAAATTGCTTGTTCAGTCCTGTAACCTCTTAACTTTCGGCTTCAAAAACAATGACCTCCAAAACAAGAAGACAGTGGCAGTACTTAGGCTACTCATGGCTCTACTTCAGAAAAATAAAAACTACTCATGGCTGGCTAAGCTTACACGGTTTCCATTGGGAATGGCCTGTTTTAGTTTTGGTTAAAACCATGCATTCAGGGGATGCCCTATTTGGAGATCTTCAAACTACATTCTAGGACCTTAGGAAGAAATAGTCCTAGGAAGAAATAGTCCTGCCTTGTACTTGTATGGCATATATTTACCGCCATCCAAAGCATAGGGGGTTTTCTCCTTCGATTAATTCCCAATTTTCCATTGTTTAGAAGAGCAAAGCTTTTCTTTGACGACGTTTCACTTGCTTTCCTTGAGAAACTTACTGTCTATCAATCCTTCAAAGGCCTGGTTTTATCCCCCAACATACATGTTAATCGGGCGTACAGATGCGCAGGTTGTGGATGGTATACTACAACCAAATGGTGTTGATAACTTGATATGCATCAGCACAATGTACAAGGTACTCTTCACTTTGTCAGCACAATTTCATATCTTCAACAAGTTATTGCAACATTGAAACAAACAAGCATCCAGTCATTTCAGTAACACCCTCAGGAGGGTCACATATGAATTAAAACTGCTGACACCTTCGTGATGAAGATCTCAACTAGGATAGTTAATGTAATTCCAACTGCTCAGGGAAACACAAATTGTTATTTATATTACTATGTAATACAAGACATGTACAACTGTGTGCTACAGCTTAATGTTGTTTTACACTTACAGGGAATCGCCATTTCTTATAGACAATTTACAAAATGAGATAGCCTACTACAATTTTGCTTATCTAGTCTTTGGAATGGCAACTAGCAAGTTGCTTCCTCAGGTTCATCACCTCTATACCATATGATGCCACCCGCTCCTTCAACTTGCTAGATGCTTCTTCGAACTTCTTATGCATAAAGTCCTGCTCCTCCGTCGCCTCCTTGTACCTCTCACGGAAGGCATCTAATTTGGCTTGGGTAGATCTGAGTCTCATTCTAAGCTTTGCCATTAACTTGTTGTTCTCGACTTCATCCTGTTCAAAGTACAGAATGAATGAAAAGTGAATCTCAGCCACTGTATATGAGATTAGCATTTATACAACACATGTCATTTATGGGTACAGGCGTACAGCTCAATCAAGAATTTTAGCGTACATCAGCATTTCCACACAAGTACTTCCCTCACAAGGGTGATAGGAAGTTTAAAGAAAACATTGTCAAAAGAAGATTATGTTCTTAAGGTTTTCTGAAGACTTCAAGTTCCAAGGAAGCATAACAGCACGAGCAGCCGAGCACCGCGAAAGGGGAGTATGACAGCTCTAAGGCCTAGGCACTAACCTGATGCATCTTATGTTCCAGCTCAGACACTGTCCTTGCCTGCTGCTTTGCCTTTTGTTCTGCCTTGAACAACTGCATTAAGACAGATTTTGCAGTAAAGATATAACTCTATTAGGTCATCATAGCCATTTCTGGAAACTCCTAATGAAAATTACCCTGTCCTCAGAACTTTCTGTAAGAAGTTTGACTTCTGCATCGTTAGCCAACATCTCTTCAACTTGTGCCTTCAATTTGTCCCTCTCTTCTGCCATAATCTGGAGCTGGCTTTTCAACATCTATAATAATCCCAATAGTCAGACGGCCAGACCAATCAAACAACGTTCTCAATAGATAATCAATCATAAAAATGGGTACATGTATGATTCTAAAGATTAAGCTAAGTGAGAGGTTTAGTGGTTGAAAAAAAAAAGTTAATAACATTCATGTTGTCAATCACTGAATGGACCTCAGTTCAACAAAGAACTTACCGCTTCCAAATCCCTCTTTTTGAGTTCAGTCACTTCAAGCGCATGTCTCAGCTGGTCAATTTCTGAAGACTTCTCCATGCTGCCATAAAGTTTGTATAAGCAAATGTTTCACTTTAAATGAGGGGGCTACATGCTAAAACATTTCATGCACAAATGCAGAGACTAATAGACTAATATTTCTCTTTACCCACTTTCTCCCATTAGCATATCCTAGTGATCTATCATGAATGATCCCTCATGAATTGATGAGCGTCATGATCCATATGTTCATCCAGGATATCGACTCCTAAATCATACAGTAGCTAAGGCTATGAGCTTATACGACGACGACGACAATAAAGGCAACAGCAACAGCAACAGCAACAAGCCAGTGTAATCCTCATTCAATGTGGGTGCTGTGGCGGTCAGGATTAAGGCAACCTTTCCCCTGCTTTAAAATACAGACTGCTATGAGGTATGAGCTTCTAATTAAAGTAAATTGATCTGCTCTTTACACCTAAAAGCCCCAGTTGGTGTAAGTCCCGATAGAGTATTCTATGCTATCCCACATGCGCAGCTTAAGGGAATCACACAAATGGGATGTGCTATAAGCATGACTAGAATCACCCATTCCACGGCAGTATATCTGCAGGTTGGCATCTCAAAGGCCAGGGATTGTCATGCAAGCAAAGAGCCAACTTACCAAGCTGAGGCTACAAAATCTTCACAATCGTGATACCAAATGAAGCCCAAATGGACTTTTTCTTTGCAGGCAAAGCACAAATAGACTTTAAAATAACAGTTGGACTTGGATTTTGGAAGAACAAAAAATAACCCTCAACAAAATAAGCTGCATGCACTGTCCCTACAGCAGCAACTAGTTGCCAAGGCCTCAACTAGTTTTCATAAACTTTTTTGGAAAGTGATGCGAGGCTGATGTGGGGTACCATAAACTCAATTCAAAGACAGTTAACCAAAAGGGAACACACCTGCAACTGCTTTTGGATTTGGCATCCTCTTCTACATTTTTTAGTCTTTCCTGAAGAGCCTCATTCTCCTTTCTGACTAACAGCAGGTCATTTCTCACCTTCAATTTGACACTCAGAGTTAGAAATACCCAATACTACTGAAAAGTTACTGCCTAATCACAAGCCTGGTTAAAGGAAGAGATTGCAAGATAGAACATCGACAGCCAGTGCGTGAAATCTAATCACATCACCTTCGCGGACTAAAATTGAAATGTGTTTGTGTGGTATTGATCACAGTTTGCCCTTGGGCTAATGAGAAGCTGATGGACCATAACAATTGACACTTGCACAAAGATAATACGTTGTTTAACAAAAAGAAAAACCAGGGAAAATATTAGAAACAAGTAACATAAGTTTCATAATTGTCCTAGAGTCCTAGACAGAGATTTCGCCCAGATACCTCTCAGATATACAACCAAATAAACTTACTAGCTCAGCGAAGGCTGGAAACAATCCAGTCAACATGGTAATAATTTCGGGTTATCTTGATCAAACGCTTAGTGGTGAACTGGTGGTAAACTGGTGATTAAATAAAGTCGTAGGAGTTCTGCTCTGATGAACCGCAATATAGTGAATGAGAATGATACCTTTGATAGTTCATCTGACAATGACGAGATCTCAGTGTTATGCGCAATGCCATTCTCTTTAATGGCATTGATTGAAGCTTTCTCCTTTGCTGACCATACCGCTCTCTCTTCCTCCAATTCTAAAAGGGCATTTGTGAGTTGCTGGAATTTGAGACACCAGTAAATTTCAATAATTAAACAATAACATTAAATATTGAACAAATTTAAGTACAAAAGGAATGAAACTACCATCACTATTTCTTCTTTTTCCTCCTTTAGAAAATTAATATGTGACTCAGATTTCTGGTGGGAGGCATCAGAGCTGTCCAGCTTTACTTTCTAATCATGAGAAAAGAATTGACCTTTCAGATTCAGAAGAATAAAAAAAGACCCCTCAAAAAGCTAAACCAGGAGATCCGAAGTTCCATACCAGGTCTAAAATCTCTCCTCGCAACGTATTTAACTCAGTGTTTGAGGTGTTCAACTCTTCCGAGAGTATCTCCAGTTCAGAACTCAAACTATCATTTCTTGAAAGCATTTCGTCCTTTTCTTGATTTGCAACTCCAAGTTCCTCTTCCAGGGCAGCAATAGTGGCTTCCATTTCAAAAGCAAGAACTTCCAGTTTCTTGTAATCCTCCTACACACAAAAATCAGTAAAACCATTAATCCATGTGCAGCTACACAGTCGAGGAAACATGATTCACAGTCTTGCAGCTCATGTAAGCAATCAAAAAGGAAGTTATTGTAGATGGTATACATTTTTTTTCTTAAACAAAGGGGAGGAGGGGGGGGGGGGGGGGGGGTGGGG
>ONZK01001114.1:20129-31074 GCA_900322385.1 Pharnaceum exiguum | reverse complement strand
AAAAATTCCGAAGTCCAATCTGCAAAAGATACTATGCAGCCTTATAGCGGGAAGCTCATTATTTACCTGCAGTGTCTGCAAGCAGATCTCTCCACCTCTTGGCCTTTTGGGATCAACTGCCTTCGGACGATCAACAACAGAATCACGTCTTCGTCCAGCAATAGAGTCACGTTTGCTAATATCGCGCTCAAGCAGAGCCTTTTGATTATGCAATCTTTTTATTTCTCTTTCAGCATTGGCTTTTTCCCCCTGGTTTATGAAAAGATATATCAATTTATTATGATAATCAGGTGGACACTTAATAGTGAAAGGACACTCAGTACAGAACAGAACCTCAAGCCTTGTTTTGTCATGCATGAAATTCTTAAGCTTAGACTCAGTCTCTTTCAATTTTGTTTTTGTTTTCTCAACATCTTTACGAAGGGCTTCATTTTCTTTAGACAAGTAAGCAGATGACAAGGAATAGTTTTCCCGTTCTAGGAATTCTATATGAGAGAGTAGTTCTGATTTCTCCAGATCATACTGTTGAGAGAGGGCCTGCATAAAGCAAAAACAACAGAAGAAGAAACAAAAATTTCAGCAATTGCAGACAGTAACAGAACATAGCCCGGCTATCTTAGCAAAGATCGTATGTTACAAGAATTAACTTACAGTTATTGCGTCTCCAGATTCTTGTGCACTTCGCAGTTGTTCCTCAAGATCAACAACTTTAGTATGCACCATGAGCTGCACATTCATTCATAAAACAAGGTCGCTTAGCATTTGGCAAAAGCTATCTTAAGAAAATTATGGGCACTTTTAAGATTATCTCACCTTGTCATTCTCAAGTTCATTAATTCTATCTTTCAAGCGATTGATTAATGTGCCATAATTGCTAAAAACCGACCTTACTAACACGGAGTTCTCACTCATTGTGTTTCTAAAGTCCTGCACAATTATAAACAAGCTTCAAGATGACATACAGAAACAACGAGGTAAAGAAAAACCCATAATCATTAAGTGAACTGCAATGATCAACCATATCAACATGCAAATTTAACTTGATGGAAACAGATCAGGATCAAGAGATCGCTTACAGAAAATTGATCTACAGTATAGGATAGGATATGGAAAGCTTCATCGGTGACTGATGAGATACTTCCAGAGATAGTCCTCAAAGTTTGTATATCGTCACTCGTTTGTTGCACCTCCAATTGAAGCTCAGTGACAGTGTTTGAAATGCTGGTCTGATCAACAAAAAAGGTCAGAATAAATAATTGGAATGACCCGACATTGGAATGCTATAGCAATCTTCAAGGGCAACAGAAGGCCTGATACCCCATGTATTATGAGCAATTGGACATTTTACATGACATCAATAAGCCTACTACAAGAAACAACGAAGCACTTAAAAGTGTACCTTCATTGATTCAGCATGTCTTTCGTTCAGTTCAGCATAAACCAAACTGGCCTCCATTTTTGCATTCTGAAGCTCATCATAAAGCTGATGTTTAACAAAGACACATTAGAATATATTTGACAAATATTGTAGATAAAAACCCATAGCCGGTGCTACCTGCAGCCACAGGTTCCCCTTTTATCGTAAGCCAAAACAACATAAAACTATATCTGCGGGTCTGAAGGAAAATCATAATGCTGGAACAAAACAGTGGGAAAGGGAAAACCCCTCAAGAAATGAAATGAAACCAATCTACTTGGGCAGGGGGGGAGAAACTGAAAAAAAAATCAACAAGTTACAGCATAAACAAAATGCTGCTAACAATATGGTCTCTATGTTTGAAAATAGCGTCTTTTCAGATCAGGGGCACACGATGTCTTTTGCTACAATAATCTTAAATTTCTCATCCCAACAGTGGCAGGTTCCCATGCCAGGTGTTGTTCCCAGTGGGCAAAAAATGCAATAAATCATAATCAAGTCAGTGAATCAGTTGTTGCTAATGGTGAATTCACAACACAATAGCGAAACAAAGCAAACGGGTCAGGCATCTATATTATTATTTTTTTGGGAGCTAAAACCAGAATCCACATATCTACAGCCTTCACTTCACATAAACATATCCACATTTTTTATTCAAGCTAGAAGTAACAACGAAAATGACAATCACCTCTTCATATTTTTCAGTGGCACGAATGTTCTCCTGTTTGGCTAAATCAATAATACTCTCCAAATTCCGCGAGTTTGATAACTTCTCAGATTCCAGTTCTTGGATCTGGCAATCAAACACAGCCAAATGATAAAGAATAGAAGACAGCTGGAAGAGAAATTGCAGTAGGGACTAGGGTGGAATATAAAGACCTGCTCTTGTAGCTGTCGAACTAATAGCATGGGATCTGTATCTACTGTACTATTTTCTTCAGTGCGGAGAGAAGCATTATGACATTGAATAGGATAGTCAGAATCCTCCGTCGATGTTTCCTTCAACTTTCTTTCATAGCAATCGATTTGCACATCACATATAATTTTCTACATTTGCAATGAGCAAAGAACTGTCACTATATGCGATTCTATTTAGATAAGTGCAAAATTATTTCATGGTAAGGCTATAGAACCTGAGCCTCGAATTTTAAAAGAAGGTCCTCATATGCTGACTGGAGTTTGTGAAATTCATCGTTCTCCTATCAAAGACAACATAGGATGTCAGATACTACAGTAACAGAGCCAGGGGATGAAGAGATTGGATGTCAGGACTTGTGGTGAAACATCAGACATACTAAAGAAGTATCACACTAACCTCAGGGGAACTTTTCTTCTTTTGTGATATCTTTTTCCTGTTCGTCACTTTCAACAAAGTACAGGGATCTGGAAGCTTATAGTCATCAATATTGTCATTCTGATTCTCCTTTTGCTTGCCCAAGATATCATCATAACCTTGACAGTCAGCAAGTTCTTCAAAAGGAACAAGAGGCATTGATTCACGCTCCTGTCTAAGCCTTCTATCAGAATTCCTTCGGCACAACCTCTGAGATTCCTATTATATATTAAAAAAAAAAAAACATTTTGATACTCAGACTTCCTTGAAAGCAATCTTCTACTATAGAGGGGAACACTGTTATGCTAATTGGCAAAAAAAATCAAAACTTAAAAACTTAGGTCAATTCATCAATGTTGCCTGAGTAAAAAATAGTTCATGTGAGCTTCACAGAGAGCACAGCTTTTTTAAAGTCCACATCCTTCTTCACTTCTTTTCCTTTTTTACGACGATTACAAGGACACAGAAACAGCACCAACAGCTTAATTACTTGTACTAAGCTCCGGTAATGAGCTTAAAACAGCTCCAAAGCTAGAAAATACCATAGTCGGGTTCTGAGGTTCAAGCAGACACCGAAGTACCTAACAAGACTTCCGGTTAAATCTCACAATATTATTCAACATACAAACACCAAGCTTTAGTCCCAACTAATGGGTCTCAAACCTAGGTGTTTTATCAGATATTAATATATCCAGAGCACAACATCAGTGCTTAAAAAGCATAACTATCATATATCGCACGCCAAAATTGTGCAAGACAGAATAGTTGTGTCTTGTGTGACAGAAACTTGTTCAACTTAAGAGCACCAGTAAAGATGTATTAACTGCCACACTATGATGTCATCATAATCTCAAAATGAAGAGACATATATACCATGTGGCCAAACCTCACAAATTCCTATGGTTTATCACCAGATTGTTAATTTGTTGCTTGGTTGCTCTAAAACAGCAATAGAGCTTGGAAATATTACACGTGTTGCTTGTATCAAAAGTCATCAGAATCTATGCAATGAAATTATGCATAACGATACTCACTTGTTCATCCACCATATCCCTTGCATCGTCTCTAGAGTTCTCCAGGTTAAGTTTGCCAGGGCACCATGTATCCCGCCTCTTGTCCTGGAAATAAAGAGAACATTAAAATATTCCACGTGAAACGACACCGACAAATGAGAATTGTTTGCGTATATCAGCTAAGATAATCTGACAGTATGCATATAGGCTTAAACCAAATTATCTGCATCACAAATCACAATGAAAGATCTTCACGATGAAAGATCATATGGCAGAAAAAATTGCTCAGATCATCACTTGGCTAACAAACAAACATCAAAATCTATTATTACAACCCCATATAGTTTGATTGGAGTATTGGACCACACTATCAATTAACACCCCTAGTAGTCAACCGAAAGCAAACCCAACAACTTACACCAATCGGACTCCAGATATAACAGGAACATTTTTGCTTCAACAGCGATAAGATAGAAGTCATAGAAGCAAGCATGATGTCAGACATAAAACTTCGAGTACCTTTTTGGGATGAACACGAATTTCCTCCCTGTTAGAGTACAATACCATAGAGCTCAAATTCTTGATTTTCTTTTCTTGCTCTTCTAACCTCTTTTCTCGTTCCACTTGAGCTTTTTTCTCCTCCTCCAACTCAAGAGCTATCCGCTCTCTTTCCAACTCAGTCTGTTTAAGAGACATAGGGCAAGAATTCAGAAATTGTACAATTTCAGCAACATGTATTCGAAATTTGATATAACATGAAACCTGTAGCAACGTATTCCGCAGGCTGAGGATTTCTTCTTCGAGATGTTCTGAGTGAGAAGCCTGTCACAGGCAAACAAACAGGTATGAGACTTTGGAGACACACTCAATACAGAAAATTAAAACAACATACACAATTGTTTAGTAAATATCTATGGATTACCTGTAGTTTACCTCGCAGCTCTTCAATTTCTTTCTTTTGCCTCTTCAGCAACGCAGCATCCGTCAAGACCTGCAGCGAAGAACCAACTGTGAAGTGCCTCACTCAATGTACCAAATATAGTCAAGTACTTATAAAATGAGCAGGAACAAAAGGCACTACAAGGTTATAGACTACCTCATTTACACGAGCGCAGTTCGTGACTCTTAAAGCCCGACTAGCAAACTGCAGACTGCTTTTGGTCTCATCTGCGTGAAGCTGCAATGACAATACAACGTTAGAAAGATGAAAACTTACAGAAACATATAACTTAAGAAGGGAGATGCTGACCTGTGCAAGGGTAATATTACAGATGATAGCAGTGTTAGCATTCCCTCCAAGAGCGGGTTGGAGAATACGAGTCAGCTTACTGTCTCGATATGGAACGTGCCCACTGCAATGCAGACAATCATTAGGTCATCGATAAATGAGAGAGGGAAGAGAGAGCCAAAAACGTTTGTTAGTAGTTACAGAGATAAGAGAAATGAGGAGCTACAGCTTCACTAGGAGTTGAAACTGAAGAACAAAGCTACGCATTTAACATCATAGCGAGCAGGAGAGGAAGTAGATAAAAAGGAATCGAAGAATTGAGCTTGTACTTTCTACTGATTCTCACAACTTCTGTACTTTTTTTATAAACACAATACAAGCCTCAAAAGTGTCATAGCAAACCTCTGAGTACAATAACAACAACGAACCAGAGTAATTCCCACTCCATGGGGTCTGGGGGTGAAAATACAAGCAACCTTTCCCCTGTTTTCTTTTTTAAAAAGAAAAAAGGGGGGCCTATTTCGGAAAGCAACCCTGATACATTGCCGCATTGAAGACACCGGAAGTTGTTCAGCCATTTTGATTCAGTCTATTTTGACCATAGTTGAAAGATAGTAATAATTACCCATATCAAACCTTTGAGTTATTGCAATAATGGAACATGCTGCTCTGCTCACATAAAAGAATAAGGAAATGTGCTGCTCACATGCAAATTGAATAAAGCACATTTCATAATGAAGCTGTAACAATCTGGAAATCCTACCCCTGGCTCTCAGCACCTTCACTTAGCTTTTTTATAACTGTTCCTAGGGTCATCAAACTTTTATTAATATGAGACCCTTCTTTCAACCGTACACCTTCAGCACCAGTTTTTGCAGCACGTTCTGAGCCAGCAAGATCGACAAGGTTCTGGATGACAATACATGAAGGAACCATTAATACTCTTATCTAATGTAAAGCAGCAGAAATCAACAATACTCTTATCTATCATTCGGCATGAAGGAACCATTAATATGAGAAGCTGAATGGAAGCTGAGCAAAGAATAACTTATAAAGTATTGATGCTACTCACCAAAACCGAGACACGAACAGCATCACAAGAGCCACTTGATTCTTCATCTTCTGCTTGATTTCGACTCTCAATTATCTGGATTGTGAAAGTAGTGAGAGAAAAAAAGAACGCTAAAAAAGAATGAACAGAACTAAAGGAAGTAAAAGCACACCATGCGAAATATAGTATGAGATCGGCTACTGTGCAGGTTCATATTAGTTTCTCCTATGTGACGATGAGCTGCAAGATACAATTTGTGAGTCAAGCGCTGCTGAAACCCATCAGATCAAATTTAAAATTGACTGAGGAAACCAAAACAACAGTCATCTACTCATCTTTTTTTTTTAATAAGCATTCAACTGATCACAACAAAAGATAAGACGTTTAATCAGTAGTTAAACTGAGAAGTGTCATTTTACTAAGTATTTACAAATGCAGTACAGCCCAAACAGTAAATCACATGAAAGAAAAATGGGATTACCCAAACTTGTGGAAAAGCAGATATTTATCAATTTTGCAGCAAGTAATTAGATGAGAACTACAGAAAACAATTTACCTTCTCCAAATGCCATCAGATCAAGAACTTGATCAGGAGAGGCAACAATTTCTTCACGTAATCCAGCAACATAAATCCCTCGCTGTAACACATGCAAGTACTTCTCATCATATGGTACTTAAGCTGATAAGTTGAGACCAAAAAGAATTTTACTTACATCAAGACTCTCATGAATTTGCAATCTTCGATGGTCAGGAATAAGCAGATCATTTATTTCTTCATTATAAATTTCCATATAAGACATGCGCAAAAGGAACTCCCGATCGGGAACCTGTGCCAATGCGCAAACAAATTAGATAATGACAAGAACTTAAACTCAAGAGTAATGAGTTTTCCAAACTTGGTAACACTCCTGGAAATAAGATTGGTGCTTGGCATTTTGATCATTTTGGAGTTATCAATGACAAATGAAGTGCGATTGTCTGGAAATCGAGAAAAGCACCCAAATTTCTGCTTTCACAAGAAGTTGTAAACATTTATTTAGAGAGGTAAAAGAAAACCCACTATTGAGCACAACTGCAGAATCTACAAACAAATGATGTGCATATGGCTCACACTGTAAATTAGATAAGAAACAATCAAGGTAAATGAGATACCTCCTGGATTATATTAAATAAATCCCTCACAGCGAGAGGTATAACTCCGGGTTCGTTGCCAGATCCCCGCATTGTATGCGTCTTTCCACTGTTCGTTTGCCCATAAGCAAACACAGTTCCTACCAGAGAGCATAGACATAGATCAAACAGATGCATCAAAAACAAAGTATGTCCTCAAATCAAAGAGCAGAAGCTTAAAATCAGTGAATACTATCATCCACTATCCCCAAGCTATTTAGATACACCGACTTGGCCTACACATCACTAAGATCACCCTCACTTGCTCACCTCTTCATTTTTGCCAAAAAATAACCTCAACTTTTTTGTCTCTATCACTCCACCCACCCACAAGTTTATGCTACTTCCTCACGAAAGATTATCCTTAGAATTTACCAAACTATGATACAGGAAAGTACTTGCTGCTACATTTATAGCAGCATAAAACTTGTACAACCAAATCCAGTGCACGAAAAAAAATGTTATCGTCTACACTCTACAGCAAAAACCAAAAGAATTATTTACCTATCATTGAAAACCATACCAACACTCATTCATTACATTACTCATCAATCATTCACATATTAAACTCTCTCTCTCTTTTTTACTTTTTTTTCTATAAAGAAGCGAACATTCTTATCTTATATCCTCATAATTCAGCTCACACTCAAACCTAGAAGCTTGATATCTACTGATTCTACTCCCTCCGTCAGTTTCGTCCACATTTAATTGTCCACTTGAAAAACATCTCACATTTAAGAACCACTTTAAAATGACCAAGACACCCTTTCTTACTAAAAAGACACCAGGCTAGACCTATTCTCTCATCCTCTCCTTTGAAACTAAAATTCAAGGATAAGATGTGGAAAGAGAAAAGAATTATATAGTCTAATTTTCGAAAGGGGACATTTAAATATGGACATCCCAATCATGAATAGTGGACAATTAAGAGGGTGTTTGGCCTAGATTATCTATAAAGGGCTTCTCCTTTGTATTATTCTTCTCATTCTTCTTTCTCTTTCTCCATTTCCTTCACAAATGAACTACCTAGAAGCTATAAAGGACTCTCACAATGGGCAAAAGCAAAAGCCCCAATTTGATGCTTTTGGTTTTGATCATTTTGGAGAGTAATTTACACTTTATTTTGAAGATGGTGGAGGGGGAGGAGGAGGAGGTAGAACGGGAGCAGATTTACAAAGCAAAAGCACTTTTAGTGTGAATCTTGGCCAAACACACTGTAAATCTCGACAAATTGAGTTCTCTACAACTTATTCCTCCCACTTCCACTTCCAGCTCAGTTCAGTTCAATTAAAGAGCTTTCTCTAATTAGATAACTAAAATTTAACTAAAAGTCTTATCCAATTCATCTCAGCTCAGTTCAGTTCAATTCAATTCCAGACTTTTCATCCTAAAAAATAAAACACATAGCCTAACAAATAACTACCCCAAAAATTTATTATTCACAATTTCACATTTCCCCTTTTTCTTCTACAATTTTAATATCTATAATAATAACTAAGCTTAGCAATCACAATTACTAAAACTTAAAAACCCTCAAACTCATCAAAAAATTAAAACAAAAATGGAAAAAAAGAAGATAAAAGAAATTAAAACAATAGAGGAGAAAAAGAGAGAGAGAGAGAGAGAGAGAGCATACCATTGAAGCCACGAACAGCAGCGGAAACAATGTCCTTAGTCTTAGCCTCATAAACTTGTCGTGTCTCACACTCTTCTCCAAATATCCTATCTGCCAGTCCCACCAACAAAACAAAAACAAATCATTTCCCAAACAAACAAAAAAAGAAAAAGAGATGAGGAGAGGAGAGAGAATGGGGTAAAATAGTATAGTACCGAATTCGAACTTGGAAGGAGAGGTAGTGTTGTAAGTGATTGCGTTCCCGGAGATTCTCCACGGGCTTGACTTTGTTTCTTCGGAAGTTAAGGGTCGTGCTCGTACTGTCACATATATTCTCTCCATTTTTTGTTTTGTTTAATTTAATTTTTGGTTTGATTTGGGGAGTGGCGGTGGTGGTGAGATGGGAGGAGAGAGAGTGGAGTTGGGTTGGGGAAATTGGGAAATGAATTGAGTGAGCGTGTTGGGTTTAGTATTCCCGCCTATTTGTATGTTTCAAAACTCAGATTGGGTCTCGTGTAGACCCTTCGAAATCCTGACCCGACATAAATCCGACCCGATTTGACCCGTCAAAAATCAATATGAGTACAAATTTTGATTAGCCGTTTGCTGTGTTAAATACTTAAAAACAAACTACCCTTCAAAATGTTGTTGGAAAGAGCATTTTGAGGCTTTTCTTAAATGTTCTTTGCCACACATGTCTAATAGTAGTCAAAATACTCTTTGAACTAAAAAATACTAAATGCTCATGCTAGTGCTCTTTACCAAACTAGGCATAAGCTCAATCAATTGAATCAAGCAAGGTTATCACTTAGTTGAGTTAGGTAGGCAATGGGCTATTTTTTTTTGATGGAATGCAATGGCCTATTTTTTTTTTATGGAAAGGCAATGGCCTATGAAGTTTAAAAAATTATCTTCATCCATCTTAGTGATTATGGATTATAACAAAATAGCTAACAACATCTTTCAGTATATTTTTTTTTGTGAAGTTGTTAGAAGTTAATACTTTAATGCAGCAATGTATTTAGGGTCAATCTTGAAAACAACCTCTTTCTTTTCTTAAACAAGGTAAGGTTGAGTACATTCTGACCCCCTCGAGCACCACCATTGAATGAGAATTTACACTCGATTGTTGTTGTTGTCGTCGATGAGTTATGTAGGCTATGTAGCCCAAGGCACTGCTTGCACATCGGTCCACCATTGTGGAAACCTTTACAATTTTCATGTCAGGTTGCCAGACTCCAGTTTCCAGAATTACCATGACTCCACAGTAAAACTGCATGGAGCAACCACAACTGTCGATTATGACCTCTTGTGTGCAGAAAGACAAGTAAATTTTCTGTCAAGAAAGTTCTTAAAAAAAAAACTGTCAAGAAAGGAAGAAAGATGGCATTGTATATGTAGGATTTATTGAAAGGTCAACGAGTGCACTAGACGTGAACGCAAAGTTACATCAACTGTTCAAGCTCGGCTTAATTTACTACTCGAGATCAAACTACAAACAACACTTCACAGCTTAAAAAAAAAACTACCAACAACACTCTGCTCAGTCTCATACAGAAGTGCGAACAAAACGATTCTGACCATGTTCGTGCAACTCTCCAGACACATGATTCAATTGCACTTCACTGGACAAGCATTAACAATGCAGTGTACTTGCCACGACTCATGATCGTATTACAGGCAATCTCACTTCCATTTTTCATGTTCTTGGCACTCTGAACAGATCACTACCAACTCTAAAAAGAGGCAGAAAATTTGCAGGAGACAAAACATTTCCTCCAAAAGGATGGTCAACTATGATGTTGCTCTGGTGATACCGCTTATGTACAGGGATAATTACACATGAAGTCAATGTAAGTGTTCGCCTGATATTCTGCTCCACACGCAAAAGACTATTTACAAACTTAGAAGTGGAGGAGACGGGCTATGTTCATTCCGGTGATCCTCCAGTTTGCTGGAAACACCACTGTCAACTGAATTACTTGCTTACACCCGGACACCTATCCTCTCTGCAACCTGAATGTACGTGTGAACAGACATTAGCTTAAAGCAGCGTACAGATTCAAACAAAGTATGCAGATACTGGACAGTGCACAACCGGGGGGGGGGGGGGGGGGG
>ONZK01001114.1:7185-19684 GCA_900322385.1 Pharnaceum exiguum | reverse complement strand
TCAGAAGGAAAATCTGAAAGGCCAAGACTGCTTTAATTCAATAGTCTCAGACTCTCAGACATTAATCAAATTGTGGAAACGTGAAACCCCACATACCTCCTTGAAAGAATGAACATCACTCCCCCAAAGCCAAGCATCACAACCTGCATCCCTAGCCCCCCATAAGTCATTTCGACGGTCATCCCCAACATGAACAGCATCATTTGGTTGTACCCCCAAAAGGTCACAGGCTTTCAGAAATATTATTGGATTTGGCTTTTCTGCAGCAACCTGTTCATTTTACAAAATACAATTGAATTAGAAATCTTAATGGCACAAGAGCGGGTCATGGAAATCAAAAGGAACGTTGTATACTTCAGCTGATACAGCAACAGCGTCAAACCAGTGGTCACAATTCAGAGCTCGCAACAGAGGTTTCAGTCTAGTGTCAAAGTTTGAAACAACTGCCACTTTCACACCAGCATCCCTCAGAGCCTGAAACACCTTCTCTGCATTTGGATCACAAAGCTGCCAGGCCTACAGATTCCATAAGCAGGAAACCAAGATCAGTTACTTTAACCAAGAAACTCCGCAAAAACTCAATAGAATATCAGGAAAGACGCATGATCAGTATTTTAATTTACCTTCTCAGTCATATAGTAGTTGTATAACTCTTCAAAGTACTGAGCATCAGAGCAACCAGTGGAGGAAGCAACAATATGTTGCCAAAATGGTTTACCATCATCCACATACCTGCAACAAGATGATGCACAATGATCAAATTTCTCACCCCTGATGTACCATAAAGTGTAAAACACTGCAAAGAGTCACTAAGGGTTACAAACTTACAGCTTAAACTCAAACATGATAAAGTTCGCCATTACTAACAGGTTAAAATCTTAAAAGTCAGAAGCATAAACTCCTCAGACAGAAAAGCTATTGAACTCATATTCTCATTTTGGAATGTGCACAATCAAACAACCAACTAAGACAAATAGAAGGATTACAGGAAGAATCTTATACTATCCCCCATCCTAGATCAGTTAATGGTGGGTTCGGAAGTAGTTGCTTTCATCTAAAGTCATCATCACATAGCAGCAGAAATACTAAGTAATATCATAGGTCCAGAATTGATATTGCTTCCTATCCATGATTTCAGATTTTGACTATGTTAAGTCACAATTCAGAAATAGACTAAAACAACAAGAGATTAGGCACATCTACAAAAATCGCAAACCAAGAGACAGTTCATGCGCATCTACCAACACAGCAATTCCAACTGTTTCTTTCTTAGTAGCACAGAAACTGTCGCAAGGTAACACGAATTTCACCACAATGCAGTCACAAACTTCGGTTGTTTTCCTTTCTTCATTTTCTTAAGAGATCAAATATCAAAGCCGCAAATCTAACAATAATAAATGCTCAGGACCCAAAGTAGTGACCAGCAACCTTTCTGTTTAAGTGTTAATTCATGTCATACTACCAATATTTGTGAGTTGTGACCCAAAGGACAAGGTTGGAACAAAAGAATATAATAAAGTAATAAAGGCTCCGCAGAAAAAGTAAAATAGGTGCACAAATGTACATGTGGACCAAATAACTAAATCTCAATTCAGATTAGCATAAAAGAAAGTCGTCCCAAGAATCTTCAAAGGCAATTTGCCGTTAAATTATTCCATTAAATCAGTGTCACATGCACTGATTAAGCTCCAGATAAGGATTAACAAGCGTATTAACATGAAAGACACTAACAAGATGGAGAAAGGACAATCACATAAATCACAAGAACACATGTGGTACAGAATTAAATTCCAAACCAGATTTTCTTTAGAGGTCGACATTAAGCATATCCAAGGAAAGAATACCAAAACAGGGAACCAAGCACTATGAACCACATTAACCCTATTTATCTTTCTCCTCAAACAGTGCTGGAAATGTATCCCACAAACCTAGCAGTCTCGAACCAAGATTGTTGATTTATTCAGTAAACAGTACCCCGCATTAATTTATCTAGCAGACTCGAACAAGATTGTTACTTCATTCAGTAAATCCACTTTCCTAATTATGCTTTGGATAATGATTAACAAACTTAATATCTTACTGTCATTATTATAAGTGACAACGACATCACCAAGTAGAATAAGATATCATACTCCGTAGTACTATAGCAGTAACGTGACGCGGAAAAAGAAGAAAGAAAAAAAGAAAAAGGAGTCCCAAGCACATCAAAGAAAAACATCAAGCACAAAAATTGAATCATCACAAATTCACAATCATACTTTTCAATCCAACAGTGACTCAAAGCACTATTAACCACATAGCATTTGAAAACAAGGAACCGCCAGGGACCACTTGCCAACATCTCACTATCAACCCTCTTGAAATTGACACTCATAACTAACTCCATTTCATGAACTAAAAACTTCCTCCACATAAAATACTAACTAGGCCATCACATAATTTGTCTTAGTTCAACAAAAAATTGATATAACTCTGAACAAAAACCAGAACAACCCACAGAAAATGCGACCACCAAGCTATAATCAGACACATTCCCTCTGCACTTGATTGATTATTATTCAGTACTAACGGGACAACTAATTTGTGACCAATTTATAGTTACTCGGAAACTCATAAGAGACGATCTTAATACAATACGAGTACTTTTTTTGGTTGTCAGCACACAATAGATAGCATAGCAGGCAAAAAGATGGAGATAGTAGCAAATGATGAATGAAATTACCTGAGACGAGATCGGCCCCAAGGTTGCTCATAAGCCCATCTGTACCTCTTCAAAATCTCATCTTCTGTATAGTTCACTCCATATTTCTCCCCTATCTGCCTGTATATCTGCCCCCACCCAACAAAAAAAAGATTAAACATTTAACTAACAATCATTCAAAACATAGTAAAGCTAGTTTCTTTTTCCCTTTTTACTAATCATCATAGCCCAACCCCACCCAAAAAAAGAAAAGATTAAACATTTACCTAACAATCATTCAAAATATATTAAAGGACTAAAGGTAGATTCTTTTTCTCAAAACAAAAGAGGGCATTGATCATTTCCCACAAACCCTTTTCAAAAATAATTCATAACCCAAAATTTAATTGCAATTACATCAAAATAATAAATATCTCAGGCCAATCAATAGTAAAGGTAAAAACTTAAACTAACACAAGAAATAATAATAAAATACTACCAAATTAAGAAAAGCAACATCCAAAAAGGGAAATAATGTAATTTCATTATTTGTTTTTCTTTTGACACATAATCAAATATTTGCTACACTAGTACACTACCCCACTTTAAAGAATGGAACTTCAAAAAAAATCACCCAACTCAATAAAGCATTAATTCATTCTTACCAAATTAATGCTCCGAACTCAATTAAATTGAATTGAAATCTACGGGTGTATTTGGTTCCTATGTAGAAAAATTTGTGTGAACCCGTTTCATAGATGAGACTGGATAATAAGGGTCATTATTGTGTAGCCGATGGGTCATTTATATTGTAGTCGAGGGTTCATTAGGTAGTAGTCGAGGGTTCATTTCTCATGAAACGGGTTCAGCCAATTTTTTGCGACAATTTTCCCAGACAGTAACTTAAACAATGTAAGTTTGTAACACCATAAACGAACAAAACACTACTAAATATACCCCGGAACTTAACTAAATTATAAAAAATAATACCCAACTGAAATTTGAAGAGGAAAAAAAAGTGGCCCAAATGATGAGAGGGAAATTATATGTTCTGGTAACCCACGAAAAAAAAGTAAGAAGAGGCAAAAAAAAAGTAGTAAGGTACCTGAGCCATGGGCTGAGCAGGAACAACGAGAGTACCAACAGCGTCAACGAACAAAGCCTTATGAGTGATACTCCCACCATAAAGTGACCTTCTATAATCCTCATAGTCTTTCCACCACAACGACTTGCTCACGTGATCATCATGTGCATGCTCCACCACCTCTGCTGCCGACGATGATGAGTACTCACGTGATTGTTGAGATGGTGATGATGTGGCAGTGGTGAGGGGTTTGATTGTGGTGAAGAAGGTTCTAGATGATGGTTGTGGGTGTCGTCGGGTTATGAGCTTTGTCAGACTTCTTGTAGCCATCTTTTGTGTATTGGGTTTTGTTTTTTTGTTCTGTTTTTTAAGATTAACGTTTTTTGATGAGAGGAAAGTGAGAGTGGCAGTGGGGAAATGAGAAATGAGAATGGTGATGGATCATTGGATTTATATGTAGTTAGTCTGTTTAAGGATGATATATGGATAAAAGAGATTGATTGATTGACCTTGGGATTCTGACTTATTTACGACTTTGACACCATGATCCTAATCAGGATCTTTTTCCCTTTTGTTTTTTTCTAACTTTTTTATTTATTTAATTATTTTTGGTGGGAACCTTTTTTAATGATTTGTAATTGTTTTTTTATACTGTAGCTTAAGGGGGCTAATTGCTAGATTGATAAAGTAAGAGGTTTAATTTGCAATTTGCAATAGAGGCCTAAGATGGGACTTGGGAGTTGGGAGGAATAGTTATCACTTCCGCAAATTATCTAGAGCAGGTTACAAGTCAATTTCGATTTGACTACGGATCGAGTTGACTTAAAATTATTTTAATTCGTGCTTATCTCGCTTTGTACAACTCCAATTTAGTCAACTTTAATCGAATTATAAACCAATATTTGACGGATTTTGATCAAATTTGACTGATTTATCAAGACCAAGTGAAGATAAATTGAACCGAATTAAAATTTAGCCTGATTTTTCACCAACTCTGACCCAAATTGTACCGAGCGGCTAAATGGCGAGCTCTAGTATGATCTAATTTGCCCCGAATCCAATTGATCTCCTCAAGAAACGAGACCAACGGATATACGTGGGCACTTCTCCTTGGTTCCCGTGGTCATTGCACTATTGTATACAACGTAGCTGTTCAAAGAAAAAGGCACTATTACATACGCCAAAGTACAATTTATTTTTAAGGTAAAGAAAGTACGTAGTGCAACTGTAGTGACCCGGTTTGGCAGTAAGCTTTACATTCTTGTTCCTTCTCTAGTTTTACCAAAAAAAAAACAATAAAATTGTGTTTGGTAATTAGCTGGTTCAGCTAATTTGTTCACCCCAATCAGCTGCAAATTAACAAGCTATTCTCTCCAACTGGTTTATATTAGCTGGTCAAACCACCTAACAAATTCAGCTTATCGAATCCAGCTATTCAAATCCAGCTGCCAGCTCCACCTAGTTGTCAAACAATCCCATAGCAGTAAGCTAGTAGCTAAACCATTAATCGGCCTCATCAAATTTTATGTTATACAGAGAGTTTTTAATTATGAAAACACGAAACTTGCGTGACCATATTTATATATAAAACGGGGTCATTAACGAGAAAAAAGGTTGATTAATGATCCATCGGCCATCATTAGTAACCCAACTCAATGGTCATTAATGATCCCATCTGATATATAAAATAGGTTCACACCAATTTTTCTGATACGAAAAATGTCATGACTTATCCTGCATTTAGCTAACTTTTATTTATTTTCGATCCCTCAACCAATTAACAATTGTCTCTATTTTTTTCCAACAAATTAAACCAATGAATGAAGCAACGGGATTCTCATGAAGTCATGATCTCATCGAGGTAGACGTAAGAAATGTCAGGTGAAGACTAATAATTTTAAGAAAGAGTTGCAATAGATATGAGATTGGTTAATCATATACGAGTTGTATAGAAAACATTAGGAATTTAGTACGAGTAGTTGTTATATCTTGTATGCGTGATAGACATTGTTCTTATATCTTATTTGTTAAGTACTCGTACCAATTGGTCCTTTATACTCTAATCACAAGTTTACGAGTATCACGACAACGATAGATGACGTAGGACCGGAGACTGAAATTAAGAAGCAGCCAGCGTTAGAATTTGGATTGAGAGATAGTAGTATTATTTGTTATAGAGGAATAATGGCTTTACTTTATTTTCTTTCTTCCTCTTTGTGATGATTGATGAAAAAGGAAGAAACCAAGAAAAGAATATTGCGGGAACTTGCATTGGCAATTGGCATGCATGTTACATCAATTGTTTTTTGATGTTCATGTTACATTTAAATTTGTCTTATTATCTAACCTTAAATATGAAAATATAGACTATATAATTTTTGTGTGACAACTGTAAACATCATTGGCTAACTTGTGAGTTGTGAGACGGAAGCTCTCGGAAAGACTCGGAATAAAATTTAAACATGTATGAAGTCAATATCTATCATAGTATCATGAGAACATGGATATCAACATATCACAACGGAGAAACCATTAAACGAAGTAAATAGGTTGGATGAGGCAGCACAAGACCTTGATTATCAGCTTAATTATATTAGTCAATTGCCACATCGATCATGCTCAAAGATGACACCGATGTACAAATCACTTCATGTTTTTTAAGTTTGATTAAGATCAGACGTGTAGTGCATTGTACCGATCGATCGAGTATCGTCAGTAGTACTAATTTATGTAGCTAGGTACGAGGTCAACTCTTGCGAAAAGCATGCAAATAAATTGATTCCCGGAGGAATATTCATTGCGTATGATTAGACTTATAAAATAAGATTAATAATTAGCGTGTAATCATGACCCATCGAGTATGAACTCGCGCGATTAGCCATCGAGTAATGAACTCGTAGGCACTTGTAATGTTTTGAAAACCGATTCATTGTTTTTCCTATTCGGAACCGGTTAAAAAAATAAAAAAAAAGCTAAAAACTGATTCATTGTTTTTCCTATCAGAACCGGTTAAAACCCGATCAAAATCGGTTAATTTGACCGGTTCTGTTCGGGTTTGGCCCACACTCAATTAACCGGTGTTTGAAAACCGGACAGGCTACCGGTTCTTGGTAAGTATTGTGTCAATATAATGATCCAGCCTCCACCTCCCCTTCTTATTGAAAAGAAAATTACAAGTGATTCATAGTAGGAGATTTGGAGGAATAGGGAAGCTGATAGCCATCATTATGTGAATCAAGTCCTTGTTTACGCTTAAGCTTGTAATTAATCCATGGAATTTGCGTCATCTCTTGATCTCTAGCTTTATATAAATGTTAACCCAAATTTAAAGAATTTTCTTTTCCTTTCTGAAAAAAGATGTATGCAAAGTTGTTTTAGCGCAGTGTTAGAGTCGAATTTATCGAGTATCCATGCGACTTATGCAACTTCACGGATTTTAGACACAAAATATGGAGGAGTGTCCACTCACCAAAAACTATAATGTGCAGTTTTGCACCTATGGTTTGCACACCTCGGCTGTTCTTCACGAGAAAGTACCACTTTACCTTTTACGTAATTTAATTATGTAATTAATGACATGTGTGATGACAAATACTCCGTATGATAAATGGTGTATGTACATACTTTCACAGTACACCAGCCTAGATGTAATTCAATTCAATATTTGCCAACATTGATAATTCTGGATCGGAGTACACACTTGCTCATGATAGGGTATCATGAAAAATCTATTGTCCCTTACAATTATGGATTGATACATTCTCATACATACTCACTGATAGGGTATCATCAAAAATCTTGTGTGTCCATATATGAGTCCTGTGATAGTGAATACGAGTGTGACAGTTTGCTAGCCAAATAAGTGGACAATCTAAGCTTGACTATACGACCTCAATATGTGTCCACAAGTACTGTGTAAAAGTATCAAGTACATAATTCAAAGTGGTATTAAAGCAATCTTTCTGTTTGTGGTTCTTATCTATTAGGGAAGGAAAGCCAGACATTAGAAGTTGGGACATGCTGAAGCCTCACCACACAAGCAACTTCTGCCAGAGTTTTGTTTTTGACCTTTGAGGCTTAAGCTGTGAGTCTGTGACTAACTGAGTGACTCTTAAAGGGTCTTAAGGGACTCCTAACTTTACAGGATCACAGGAGCAGGAGTAGCTGTCGTTTTAGCTTTGTAGAGCATCATGTACTCAATAACACAAAACGAGTATACATCTGAATGTGTTAATTAGAAAGCCAGGCATATCAATTCTATAAAAATGTTTACAGGAGAAGTTTGTATACTGTTGTATATATGACCGAGCTATCCTTGTCTGCACAAGATGTGTGTGTAACAAACCACATTTGTATCGGCATAGGCCGGTGTGCTTAGTTCGTCGGTAAAATATTGAACTCAACTCAACACCACAGATGAACTGAACACAGTCTAAGTAGAATTAGATTGAATCAAAATTGTAATCTTATAAATTGGATTGGAATACAAGAGAATAAACTAATTTTAAGAAGTCGAATTGAAATGTATGTAGTTAAATATATCGGTCGTAGACGCTGATGTCTTTGTCCTGCATTTTGAAGGGCTAGATGAGCCTAGATCCCATATGCGTATGCTATTGTTTGGTAGCCTTAAACCCAAAAAAAATGATTTTCACTTTCACCTACGTATCATTTGTAAATTGTGTGGGTTATATTCTTGTACAAAATTGCAAATGGCAAAATAACAGAGCCAAACCACAATTCGTCATCCTTTTCTACCACTTCACTGACAAACTTCAACTTACCACTTGTGTCCTCCAACGTCTGCAATATATGGCCATCTTCATTCAACTTCACCGCTAATCCTACAGCTCTTAGCCTAGAAAACGTCGAGACCGATTTAATCCCGTAATTAAATGGAAGTTTCACTATGGCATTACCTAGCCAAGGGAACGAAAGTAGCCACTTCAGTAGTTTAGTTCTCTTTGAATAAATTCCTACCCAATATTCTCCCTTTGAGTTCATCTTGATGTTGTCTGCAAACCCCGGAAGCTCAGTTACAACTTCGGCTTTTCCGCTTTTTGACGTGCCTTCTAGGTGATACCTCAAGATTCTGCAAGTGGTAGTCTCTACTAGGAGCAGAGAATTACCATTCTTGCTTAAGGTCACCCCATTAGGAAATGTGAGGTTGTTAAGGAGTACTGTCACTTGTTTGGTTTCAGGGTTGTATTTTAGTAGCCTTCCCGTACTGTCACTGCTTAGAATTACTGACATATAGTTCCTGCAGAACAAGAAAAAAACAATTTCAATTGACCTTTGTTATGATATGGGAAGAGGAACAAAGTGCATGAACCATCAGATAGTTCCTAAGATGAATAATGAATTAATTTATTTAGTTTTTTCCTTTGATAACATTGGTTAAGACTTAAGAGTCTTAAAACTCGAGACAAGGCACTCTCTAAGAAAAACTCCTAAAAAAAAAGCACTCCTCTAAATAAGGTCATAAGCTCTAATATGTCAATTCCACATAGTCATGGTTGTAGGATGACACTCCTACGTACCTAGCTATCAAATATGAAGCATTTCTGAGGTGATAACATGTTCATTGAGAGTTTGAGACCATCAATAGACTTGGTAAGTTGGTATCATGCGTGAAGCCATGAATTAGGAATGCAACTCTCCTCAAGTGCACTTGTGCATTAGAGCAAAGAACGTATCAACCGTTCGATTACAGAAGAAAAATAGGAGGGGTTTTTGGAGGGTATATGTTTTCACCCTTGGATTGGAGAAGATCCTGCCTCGTGAATTACATTTGATTTAGTTCGTCTCAAACGACTCTAAACTAAAATTGAACCTAATTTGCATTGATTCTAAGCAGAGTTCATTAAATTTTCTTTTAGTACTCCTACAGTCCTACTCATTGACAATTTGACATACTTCGTGCATTACTGGTTTTTAGACAAGTCTGGCATGTACAAAGAAAAACAGAAAAAAATTACGAACGCGATTAGTCGATCACCATACCTTCTAGGATAAGTGGTGCTGCTAGCTGTAAAATAGACCATGCCATTACGTTGATCAATGTCTAGCCCATTAGTGAGCCCAAGAGGGACACCTTCTGCTTCAGTAACAACTGGAGTGGCTTGGCCACCATTTTGACCCACAACTAAGAGGCCCAAGTATGCATCAGCAATGTAGAGCTCTCCTGTTTTATAGTTGAAGCGTAGGCCCAATGGTCTTCCACATATATGCTCTAGTTTTTCATGGTCAGTCCGATTTGTACATAATTCTCTGCCAAAATCCAGTCAGTTGTCAACGACAACATGTCATTGTGACAAATGAGCATATTCCTGTAACGCAAGTTAGTCATCATATTGCTGGTAAAACTAATCTATGACGGACTTGCTAATAAATTGAAGTACTTGCTACGCAAAACAATATAGTTAGCTTCAAGGGAAAATTGTACCATTTCATATACTTTCAAATCAAGTTAGTGAAAGCTACCACAAATGGAGCTTATGATAAAATTGTTTTACAACTAGAAATTTTGCATAGTTTGCATACCTTTCTTCAAATGGATAAAGTAAGGCTATAGTACTAGCAGGGAGTAGTTCTTATGCTAATTAGGAAAGCTTTAATTTGAATGAACAAATGTAATGTTCCCAACCCCCTAAATTCAATGCAAATCAAACGATTGGTGGTTAACAAAATTAGTTATGACTTATGAGCAAAGAGTACGGAACCAACTAATCAATGACTCAAAGTACTGCATTACTACATCAATTTGGACATCCACATTCAATATTATCAGTTTATCACTCATTAAGCAACTGTTATGTCCATGATGCTTTGGCGGTTTGGCCTAGTATACGTTCTAACATCTCTATATATGATCAGTATAACTCTACAAGTGAACAAGCTTGTCCTACCCAAGTGGTCTTTAAAGAACGTAGTCTCTAAGTTTTATAAGACTTCATTTTCCTCTTTTTTTTGGTGGTTTAAAGAATGTCCTAGGGCTGGTGAAAATTGATCCCCTCACATTAAGAATGAAAGATATACACTCTATCAGTCTACCACTTGAGTAACAAATCAAATAGCATCCATTCCATAAATTCTACAATGCTATTGTGTGATACTATGTGAATAACTAAATATTGTTAGTACTTTAAAGGAACTATATGCTTGAGATCGGACAATCATACAAACGTAATTATGTATTATGGTCTAGTGACCAAATAGACGATTGCGTACGTTCATTGTCGCCTTATACTTGGCTTATCAAAAAAATCCAATTTGCAATATCGATCAAATAAAACTTTCCACATGTTGAGATTGAAAAAGAAATGCAGGAGTTGTCTATGCTTGGCTGCTTGCCACCAAAATACATGATAAGATAAGAACTAAGCCACACATATATACGATGAAACACCAAAAAGGAGGTCGCCAATAATATCATGTCGTTAAATAGTAAACGCTTAGCCTAGCTACACGACAATACCATGATTTACTTAAACAATCTACTTCCTTAATTAAAGATTTGATCAGCAACGAACCAGGAAGATGCCGGGGAGCAGATGGAATCTTGTTTATAGTAAACATAACACAACTACTCGATCATTAACATCTTATTAAATTTATTATTACGTAAACCTAGGAATAAAATTTCTTTGGTCAAAATAATAGAATTGAAGTAGGGTATTGTAGTGCACCTATTCGGTGAAGTGAAGGCAAAGTCATCCCAACGCCGTTGATGAGGATTCCACTTGATAATCCGGCCATCGGATACACCAGCATACGGACCGCCACCCACCCGGTCGAAAGTAAAGCTTTCCGGGCCAAAGGCACCTTCTATAGGCATAACTTGAAATGACCCATGATCAAAACTTTCATGTTTACGGAGAAAATATTTTGATGTTATTATGGCGCATATAAGAGTGAATATTGAAAATGTTATAATTTTTGAAGACACCATGTTAATTATAACATATGGTGTACGTAGTCACTCGTTTATTATATTGAGTGATCTAATATGGATGAGAAGGAAGAAACAAGGGAGCTAGGTATTAAAGTAGAAGTTAAAGGTCGTGGAGGCCTGTGCACAGTGCACAAAGAGTTTTGAGGGAGGAGTGTTCTCAGCATATATTTAGATGCTCGGTAGGTAGACTGCCCTTGCAATTGCTTACCAAGCCAACGAAGATATTCTTCTATATTTTACTGTTCATTTTGACATCCATGATCTAAAAATTTGTTTCACCAAAATGTAAAATCTTATCGGAAAAATTTTGAATCGCTATACATGCATAATAAAACTATTAAAGCGTTCTAAAAAATTTATAAAAGCAACAGCCCCTTCGTACGTGTAGCAAATAAAATTGTGTAACCGCGTTTCATATATAAGAAAGAACTCCAATTTTTAGGTACATCGGGTGTACGGGTACACCTTATGGATTTATAACTAGATTTACAACATATATCATTCGTCACATTGTTAATGCCATTAGTCAGTCCCTTTGTAATTAGTCATAAATCCACAAGGTGTACCGTACACCCGGTGTACCAAAAACTTGCTGAAGAAAGAATAGGTGAGAGTAGACCTGGCAGAAATTTATCCGACCCGGTATGACCCGAAAAACCGACCAGAAAAAACTGGGTCATGAACACGAAAAATTTGACCGAACCCGAAACTGACCGAACCCGAAAAAACCGGTAAAATCTGGGTTGAACCCGAAACCGACCGAAACAACCCGTTTGTCCAA
>ONZK01001113.1:0-18648 GCA_900322385.1 Pharnaceum exiguum | reverse complement strand
ATGTACTTTTCTACCTATTTACTTTTCCTGACATTTCCACATATTTTGAAGTTCCCAAACTGAGTGTTAGTGATATACATATATGTCTGTACCTACACTAGCTAACTCTTAATGATTGGTTGGTTGAGGCTCCATTTGTCATGCATCGCGAACTACCCGAGATCGATTCTTGGGCACTTCTTTTTGGAAGAATAGTATTTTTATCTCCTACTAAACCAGCATCTTTGTTTCATTTCATGAGTTCAATTCTTTCTGTTCAGTTCTCATGCTAAGAAAGTTGAAAAGCTTTTATAAAAAATACAGTACTGATTAATTAATTTTTATATAATTTATTTATCAATTTCTCATCTAGCTATAACCCAAAAAGTTGCTTACTCTATTTGTGAAAGATATTATTAAATCAATTGTACCGGGACCACATAACTTAATTTTCATACAGGATCCCTGATCATCACCTTACGCCCCTGCTGGTGATATCACCCTGCAGGCGTGCAGGTGATATATACATGGCCCTCATGAAATTTTTCTATCCAGACGGGGGAATTCTTTCATGTTAGAGTAGTAATGGTATATGTAGTTGTTGCTTGTGTTGCATGTTGATTAATATACTAGCGGTACTCCTTTTATTTCCTTTTTTGTATTTATTTATTCTCAGTTCTCTAGCCTTTTTGCGATTAGATCTTTTGTGCATACTAAGAAAGTCCTTTTATCTGTCATCATCATTTGTTGATTGACGATCTATGGCCTAAAGCATTGATTCTGGGAATCCCTCTTACTATATCCCTATGTTGAATCTGCGTAAGTCAAGCTTCTATCCTCCCATCTCTACAGGGAAGGTAGTTAACAATGTGGTTTTGATAGTGCAAAATTCTTTATCATTGTGTCTGAATGGTTTTTGCATGATTGCAGCTTCACTGGCTAATACTACCAATAGCCCACTGCAAGAGAGGGAGAAAATCTATTTACTCGCTGTGGGATACTACAGGAGCGGTGATTATGCAAGGAGCAGACAACTTGTTGACCAATGCTTGGGGGTATGGTTTAGTTATTGATTTTAGCTTTGTGATGATGCGTTCGCGTACTCTTATCTGTTCATATATCCCGTTTGTGTAATGTTAGAAGCTGCACTGGCAATATCCTCTTCCTAGCATTTGGTTCCAAACCTCATTAAGCAACACTCTTGGGCCCTTCATCATTTTAGTTATTACCTTACCTTTGCTATACCCATGAGTGGGTAGCTCTGTTGGTAAGACTTCTGAGATTTATTCCAGAAGTCCCAAGTTCGAGTCTCCTCAGGGCCACTGGAGGTTTTAGCGGTTGTTAACTTCAGGGCCCATGTCATTAGTTAGGCGAAGCCTAGATACCCATGTTATCTGATAAAAAAGGAAGTAAAATAGAATAGGGGTCATGGAAAGCTACTTCTCATTTTCCTTTCTTTTCTTTATACTTTGTCAATCGAAGCCATCTGATTTCCTCTTAAGCATTTTCATTGTTGTCTTTTGTTTCTAATTTCTGAGTGATCGTGAACTGTATTGTACCTTGGGTAATGCAGATTGCACCAGACTGGAGGCAAGCACTAACCCTTAAGAAAAGCATTGAAGATAAGATTGCCAGAGGTAAGAAATGTGATATTTGAGTTCCCCCCTTCAAATACAAAAAGTTTCTAGCAATAATTAATAATCAGGCAATTAATTGGGTCTTTTTTCACCCAATTGCAGATGGGGTTATTGGTATTGGCATAACAGCAACTGCTGTAGGACTTCTTGTTGGTGGAATCGCTGCAGCTGTTGCTCGCAAGAAGTGATCAGATGCATACAACTCTGTCTGTTGAGCAGTGAATGTTAACTTCTGTTTCCAGTGATGGCTGAATATACTCTTTTGTGCACAAATAGGATTGACCTGATGAATTTCCCTTGAAGCATGAGTTTCATATCTGTCTATTATGAATATATGTGAAGAGTATTGTCTTACAATTTTGGTTTTAGATTTTGATGTAACAACTTATGTCCCAATAACTCAATCGAGTATTACGTTGATAAGTTTTGCCCTGTAGTTGCGATCTTAAATGAATTAATTTCAATCTGGCAGTATCCATGTTTGTAGTTGCCTGATGCAACCAGTTTTGCAGCTGGTTTTTGTCATATTGACGAAGAATGACGCAGATTTTTGTCATATTGACGAAGAATGACGCATATGGCAATCATCATATATTAACAACAAAAATTATGCAATCTTGCGCACCATTTTTTTTTTGTTGAAGGTTTGTGTACCAGTTAGTACAAGCTAAATTTTGGAATTCTTTAACGGAAAACAAATTACAATGACTGGTTTAACTCTAGTACCGATTTCCTTAACCATTTCACTCTATGCATTCAGTACAAACTTTCAACTCTAATATTTTCCCTCCCCCATTTTTCCACCCAAATAAATAAAAAATAACACTCGTTCTCGCCCAAAAAAAAAACCTAATCTGTTGCACCAAGAGCAGATTGCAAAACATCCTCAAGGTACTTCTCAGCAGCTGCAAACTGTCTCTTCTTGTCTTCAATAGCAAGAGCAGCCAAAGCTTTATCCTGCCATGATATCAGGAAAAGATGTGAGAAAGTAGCCAGAGCAAAGCTCAGCAACAAGAAAACAGTCTCAAAAGGCAATAGTGATGGGTACGAGACATACAGGAGGCAAATCTTGGTAACTTCTCAAAGTATCAAGAATGGGCTTGGTTTTCTTCTCGAGCTCTTTCTTGTGTTCAGCCATTTCAACCAACGTCCCATGACTAATTTCGGGGCTATAACCCACACGGTTCAGTAGTGCCTGCAGACCAATCAGACCATGAAAAGATTGTCTATATAGCAAGTCTCACAGCTATTTAATATGAAAATCTCAAGTACGACAACCTTGAATTTTTTTTATAGGTGAGACAGCAAACCATTTGTAAGTTACAACTAATAATACTAGTCTACATTCCCCTAAAAAAAAAAAAATCTACTAGATATATGCATCACCAACAAAGACATAGTACAAAAATGGAGAATTAGCTTATTCAATATCATAAGAATGGCAGTCAAGGTATAATGACTTTGTTCACCAGCTTCCCATCATACCATGAAACTAGACCTCCGCAGTCCAAAGACAACCATAAAGAATCAAGTACAGCTACAATTCTTAATCAGTAACTCTATGTTACCACTTGGAATCAAAGAGCCACCCAAAGAACCCCTCAAAATTTACTTAAATAGATGAGTGCAATGAGAATGAGATCCCCTTCCCCCAAAAAAAAGGAGAACTTGATTGGAATGAACCCATTCAGGTTGGAGGATGTATCTGCTGTTCATCTTGGTAGACAAACAGCCATTTGGTTCCTTGGTAGCTAGGCCCATGAAGTAGCACGAACAAGAGAAAGACAAAGTGTTTAGCAAGGAAAGGAAAAACCTCCACAAAAAGTATGATGAACCCTTTCTCAGTGTAGGAACATATTCATCAACACACACACCCCAAAAAAAAAAAAAAAAACACATCATGAAGCCCAAGGCCCCAGACCCCAGGCCAGCAAGCTATTTCTCCCATCATTATAAACTAAATAACAAGACAAAAGTATACAATGGCACTAATTATATGACAGTACAACTATCATATGTTCCCACAAACACTTAAATTCATACATAGATAAAAGAATTTAGGAAAGAAATGGTGAAAATCACATTTCCATGCAATAACGCAGCAAGCCTAACATTGTCAAAAGATGAATTTACCACTAGATCATTTATGCCATTGAAGAATTAACATACAGTTCAAATTCCTTATCATTTCTACCACAATAATTGTGGAAAACCTGACCACACATACTTCGTAACATTTTTTTTAAAAGCCAAGCATAATAGAAGACACCATAAATAAAAGTCCACATAAGAGTATAAGACCCTCAATGCAAGGCTGTAAATTTGTTTATTGCTCGGAACAAACTGAAGACTATTGGCCTTAAGGCTCAACAAGATAAATCATACCTTGTAGTTATTATATCTCTGACTATATTCGCGCTCTTTCGAGATCATGACTCCCATGCTTGTTTTCCAACCTTCCATTTGCTTTTCACAAGGTGCTAATTCTTCTTCTAATTGAGCAAGTATTCTATGACAGAAAAGAGTAACGCTTGATTAACATCAGAACCCCGCATAGACCAAAGAAAAATAAAGCAACATGTCAACCAAGAAATTGGAAATTCTGCAGTTACAGAACTTATTAGCCAGCAACAGGAAAAGCAATCACAACAGCCATCATATGGTAATCATGGTTGAGAGAGATGGTACCATAGCACCCACCTTTTTAAGTAAGTTAGTCGTGCAATAGCCTTCCTAGTGTAATCGAGGAGAACCTTGGATTCCTTCTGTACTTTTGATCTCTTCTCCTCCACCCCCGTCTTCCTCAGAGAAAGATCTCCCATGGCGACAAGGAAACTAGAAATACATTTAACAAGGAGAATATCCCTCAGTATGAAGCAACAAGCACCAAAACAACTATCAAACAGGGAAATAATGCTTTCAGTTGATACTCACCTGCTTAATTCAGTATCTCTTATGTTCAATAAGTTGGCAATATTTGCCAGAATTTGTGAAGAACCCACAACATTGGAGGGCAAACTCTCCTGGGCCAGTCCCACATTTTCCAAAATCTCCCTAATCCTGACAGCTTGAGTAATCAAAATCACCCATCAAAAATCACATTCACCAAATTAAAGCACACATGCATTTCACTCCATATTCCAGATTAAATGGTTCCTTAAGTTTCCAGGTTGCCAACGGAATCTAAATAAGCTATTTCTGATAGCAGAAAACACAACTTAAGAACACTGAAGTGGCATATGGCATCAGTGCTATGCCATGACTGAATGACTATCAGACATGTATATATAACACACTCAAGCAGATATCTTTTGCTTAAGCTACCATCACATGATCACAACTCATATCAAATGAACAAATGACACGATTCCAACATCATAGGCCAACTAATTAGAAAATCTTAATAAGGCTGTAATCCCAATCAGACCATATGCTAAAAGAAATGAGAGTTAAACCTTGTGCACGGTACTCAGCGGCCTTTTGGCGGAAATCATTGGCAACAATCCCAGCAGCTTGAGTCTTAGCTTGGGAAACAGTTGCAAGATTGTGCAAATGTGCAATGCTTCTAGGAGTGTACTCAAACTCGGGTACTTCCTTACCAACAGCCTCAAACTGAGAAGCTAGCCATGCTTTTACTTCCTGAATTCGCGCAGCGTGTGCTTCACTGCTTGTGGGTGTATCAGACCCTGATACCATATCACTCATTTCCTCACTACCTACTCACAATCAAACACAACACCCAAAAAGTACAATTCTCATTAATTTAAAATAAAAAGAAACTCTTTTTTCCACTAACTACTCCTAAACACCATCATCATCAACAACAACAACAACAACAAAATTTATCATTGGTGAAAAAAGAAAAAGAAAATAAGATCACTCTTTTCTTCATTTCTTATACATGCACTATTGAAAACACAAATTGGGTAATTAACAAAAACTATAATAAGTGCAAAATTAACAATCTTTTCACATACCCAATTGAGCTAAAGGCCAAATCAGTCATTTTCAAACATACCCAGAAAAAAAGGGAAATAAAAAAGAAAAGAAAATTGAGTGCACAGTGAAAAGGGGGGAAAGATCCAAACACTCAAATTTTGAGTAATGTACACTCAAAACATGATTATAACAAATACCCAACAAAACCCAGAAAGGGAAATCACTCAATTCTTCAATTACCCATCAAATAAATAGAATTAAGGGGAAATGAGAATGACCCATTTGCTGAATTTGAGTTCATAGTATAAAAATACATTCTTTTACTTTTTTGAATTTTTTTTGGGTTACACTGTACAAACTTCTCTTCATAAATAGAAGAAAAAAAAAGGGTGTGATCATAGAAGCAAGCGTACCTTAGTTAAAATGGAGCTGATGTGTGATGTGATGAAGGAAGGTAAATGAGAGGGAGAGGGAGAGGGAGAGGGAGGGAGGTGTGAAGTTAAGTTATCACAATATTATGAAGTTAAAATTATTTGAAAATTTTGATTTATGTCGTTGGCCGTTGGCGTTGGCTGGTCAACTTTCTTGACGACTGAGAAATTTGTGATTTGTGCCTAATATGAATATGAATAAAATAAGAAGTGGTAATACAACATGAAAGATTTAGTGAATTGCAAATGGGGACTAATGATACAATAATGGGGTCACTAATGACGATTTATTAGTGAATTTTTTTCTTTCTTATAAGGTTATCCTACTGCTAATAAGTGCTAACCATCATCTATTCTAATTGCCGAATTTGATTTCATCCTCTTTTTTACTTTTAAGCAGCGTCACTACTTCACAATTTCTCGAATAATGAAGTTGAATAGGAGTGGTATTAATAGGTAGAAGTAGAACCGTTCTCACAATACTACTGAAACATTCAAATCGACAGAGAATGTTGTGAGTTGTGTGCTCACTGCTCAGTGCCTCAGTCGATTGAACAAATGAGTAAATTATGCTTTATGCTCGACCTTTTTCTCCCTTGCGAACGAAGCATTAGATCCAACTTCATGAACACTTCACCTCATATAGATATGATAAAATCGTTCAGGTTGTTGTTGTTGTTGTTGTTGTTGTTGTTGTTCAGGCGAAAGGTTATGATGACAATCAAAGACTCACTTATATGAATGTACTTTTTCCTAGTGTGTGTGTGCACGCGCACGAGGACATACCTATTCTATATAGTACTACGGAGTTTGTACTAACATGTACAGCGATGTTGCCTCCTTGAAAGAGGTTGCTTTAGAAAGTGCAATACATAAGGAAAAAAGAAGAAGCTTTGTACAACTTGAAATTACATTGAAGACTCGCAAAATAGAGTTGTTTTATCATGTCAGGCAGTCAGCAGAACCATGCATAATTTACAGTAGACATTGAACAACTAGTACGAAAACAAGCTGTCTGCAGGAGTAGCTACACAAATCAATAGGATCAGAGGGTCGTCCTTAACGATGAAGGCCTAGAAGGACGCCATTTTTCCCTACATTATTTCTACCATACACAACGGGGCGTCATTACGATGAAGGCCGAGAAGGATGCCATTTTTTCCTACATTATTTCTACCATACGCAACGGTAAGTTACATGTGACTGGGTGATCTCGCCACTGTACATCACTTTCACCACCTGCCCCTTTTCAAGTCCATAGTATCGTGCAATTGCATCTTTAACCGACATTCGGGGGAGCTGAACATTGAACATATAGGATGAGAAAATGGAGTAAAATGAGACCAAAGACATCAAGATAAAAGAACACACAACAAGCATTTGCTGGTCACAGAATACCAAGGCACACGGCAGTCGAATTGTCATAATGAAAATGGCAAATTAAATTACCCCCAAATTCTCACAGATATAACACCAGTGCAGTGCTTGGGGCTCAAACTTGTCAAAGAGAATATACTAGGAAATATATTGGTTGTCTGAAAGCCAGAAGAAGAAAAAAAACAGCATACTCCATTCCACCAGAACTTTTATGGAGTACCAACATGGCTATGATCCTTAATAATCACTTTAGGGGGCAATGAAGCAAACCCAGGAACCCACACAAGCAAGTCATAGGGAAAACTACATATTGTTTCAAAATGGTGGGTGATAGAAGTCACGCTTAGACATCTTTGCACAACTTAGGAGTACACCCACGCAAGGACATACATTACCAAATACTCTACATAATTCACGGCCAAATCTATAAACAGGATTACAATTTACAAACTCAATGCCTACGGTTTTTGGCTGCTAGACCATGCTTGAAGGGCATGCTTCATTGCTTTTATACTAGACCACCACGGACTGGGGCTCAATCACGATTTGCCTCTTTGTTGTCATTATTTGCCTGTTTAAAAGGCATCTATTTACCATTCTGTCATGCATCCCAAGTAAAAATATAGCCTAAGCTACCCCCAAATGTACTTGCGACAAATAAGTGCTACCATTTTAATGTTGCAGTGATCCAAACTGGATCAACAAGTGAAAAGAAGAAAGAATGGAAATTAAATATAGAAAAGAAACCAACAAAAAAAAGGTTTATGGTCAACATATCGTGGCTATACAAGACAGTATAGCTTCAGTCATCCATGAACAGAACATGCAGTAAATTCATAATAATACAGCTGTACTCATGCCATGGTTGAAAACCGAAGACACAGCAAAGCGAAGCGTGAACCGTTTACCTGTTTTTCTTCTAAGTTATACTTCTTTAGGAGCTTCTCTTTCTCCCTATCGTTCAATACTCGGTGTCTTGGCTTCAAGACATGCTTTGTGATATTCACGAGCAAATCAGTTATCTAAAAACATGTGGAAACCATATCATTATCAGGAGATGAGTCAAAAAGCTTGGCAATAGAAGCAGCAGTTACAGCAACTACAAAAAGATACCAATAATACCATCAAATCAAGTATATCTGAATTGAATATACCACTAGAATAAACTAATAAAGGAACCAGTAAGGTAATACAGGTCTACACAAACCCATAAACTTACTTGGAATATCTCAACTTTGCATGGGAATAAATCCAAAGACTTTTGAGCTTGGCTTGTTATTTTGTTCTGCAATACCAGGATCACACCACTCAAACTTTCTTTATTAACAATCTGAGCTGTAATACCACGCATGACTGAAACCTTAATCAGCTCAGGCCCACAGAAGATGACCAACATCTGCAAATTAAAATATTTTAAGCTAATTAGATTAGCCCCAAACATTGTTATCAAGCACCAAATTACCAAAAAAAAAATTAGATAACATGGGTATCTAGGCTTTGCCTAACTAATCTCATGGGCCCTGAAGTTAACGACTGGTAAAACCTTCAATGGCCCTGAGGAGACTCGAACTTTGGACCTCTGGAATACATCTCAGAAGTCTTACCAAGTGAGCCACCCACTCAGGGTTAGCACCGAATTACCAAATTAAAGCAACAGTAAATGAAATGCCAAAAAAAAGAAGACAGACAGCATAGATTCGCTAATCCTAGATGGCTGGATCCAAGGTGAAAGATCAACTCAACTTGCCAGAAAGGGCAACGCCAATATGTAACAGTAAACTAATCCAAATCTCTATCCCATGGTCCAGCCCATTAAGACCAAAACTATACTGCAGCCAAATCGTTTGGAAACAGCAGCTGCATATTAAGAAAGCCACATTACTATGCTGATATTAAGGCACATACACAGTCATATGGTTTCCTTGGTTCTCAAATGTCATGTTGTAAGGATGACGCCAATTGTTGATGAGATTGGAGTAATTCCCAACATATTTCTCAGATACATTCTTCACAAAGACAAGTCAACCTAAATACACAGTTGTTAAAACTTCAAACAAAGGAGATGAACATAGGAATATGTACCATATCTAGAACCTAATATTCCACACACAAAATAATCAAACGACAACGACCAAACTGGTTGGGGAATCAAAATGAATCAAAGTTGTTCAAAACTCGCCAAAGTTTTGTAACCCTTCACATGAAACACTTCCACTTTTGCAGTAAAAAGTCAATACTAAAATCGCCAATTAGAATAACCCACAATCCTTGCTTCAAGCTGCTACCCAGGAGCATCAGATAAACATGCTAGATAAATATCTCGCACATGCATCATGATTCATGAGTGAATTCCAAAAGAATGATTTAAGCCCCTCTATCCTAACTTTTATTTTTGGTGTAAAAGAGCCAACTCATTTGTCTTATCACCAAATTTGGAAACATAGTCCCTCCACCTTAACAATAATTAATTGTATAGTGAAACTTGAAAAACAACCAACTACATAACCGGTCACTAGCCCTTAACCCCATGTCCCACGAATATCAATAACACAGGGATTTCAATATGGCACACCGTTGGCGTTTATCAACACAAATTTTCACTCAACCCTCATAATTGATCATTCAAATAAGTGAATACTACCCCATCTTATACTGGTAATAATAGGGGAAAATCCCAAACCCGCTTAGTATGTAGCCTTCATCAACCTAGCATGCACATCTATTGAAAATTCCAAATAAATCAACAACTTTTTAACCAAAAAAAAGTTATTTCAACTCAAGAATCAAACTTGATCAAATAACTAACAACATTAGAGCCAATAACCAATCATACAAAATCGCAAAGTTAACCAATAACCACTCAAGAAACAAAAACCCAGTTCACATTTTTCAATCACACTCCACAACGCACAATCAACAACTTTCGCATTTCCTCTCAAAATCATTCATACCACACTAACAAAAACTCCACCCAACATTACCAATTGGGTATATCTAAACAATCAAACCAAAAACAAAAAGAGAGGGCGGCCTCTTAAAAGTGTCTAGTACTCTAGTCATAGCATGCAAACCAATCAGACACCAAATAAATTAGCTAACTTCTCTAACCAAAAAGAAAATCACTTCTTCATTGACATTGTCAGTTTGTCACACTAAAACAAACAAAAACCAAAACCCGCTACACAAATCAATTCCCACACAATACCCAACCAAACAAAAACCATTCATTATTGAACAAATAATCACACCAACCAAACAAATTACCAGCTAGGTATATTCAAACAATCATCAACAACAAAAATGAAAAATGAAAAACCTTCCTACAAGGGTCTGATCATAACATGCAAACACATTAAACTCCATACATACCAAACCAATTAACCAAAAGCTGAAAAAGAAACACAAATTACCAAAAGGATACTTCACCAAACCTCACAAAAGCAAAAACCCACATCACATTTCCACTTTTAACCAAAACCCATATCTCAAATTCCAAAATTTCCACACAAAAAAAATCATTCTTTATATTTACAAATAACAAAAAACACAAATTAACAAAGGATACTTCACCAAACCTCACAAAACCAAAAACCCACATCGCATTTCAACTTCCAAACAAAACCCAAATCTCAAAAAATCCAAACTTTCCACACGCACAAAAAAAAAAAGAGGAGAGAGAGAGGAGTAGAGGAGTGAGCATGACATCACCTTCTTATCAGGGTCAGAGCGAAGGGCAGTAAAAATACGAAGGCGTTCAGGGTCAGGCTTAGGCCCGTAGATGTTACGAAACTCAGCAATAGTAAGCTCGACTTCCGAGGCAGGTACAGCAAAGCCTCTGTCTTTAAGCATCTCGAGAGTTGTCTTACGTGCTAAGTAGTATCTGTGACTCTCTGTTGTCCCGTCGTCTGTGTAGCTACATAGGCAGTTTCCTAGTGTTGTCGTCCCTCCTCCGTTTAGTTCCCCGTCTATCTCCATTGCCTTCGTCTATTCCTCTCTCTCTCCGGAAGTTGTGTTTCTCTGGGTTTTGTTTTGGTTTGGTTTGGTTTTGGTTTGAGAGAAAGAAGTGTCACTGTTGACTGTTGAGTGGAAATGTATACAGCTTGTTGTATGTGGGTTTGGGTTGGTTTGGGTTGGGCTTTAAAGTTGGCCTGTAAAGGAAGTTTTGGGCTAACTTAACATGCATCGTTTTAGGTCCAGGAGAGTATAATGAGAATTTGAGATGGAGAGGGTTTTCCTTTTCCTTTTCCTTTTTTAATTAGGTGGTGGAATTATGAATGAGTGGTTTTTTTTTTTTTTGAACAAGTGTTAGGTATACTTAGGTTGTGTTTCGTTAGTGTGTAGTGATACAGTTTAGTTCAATTTAAGTTATAATTTTAACTGCACCTCAGTATTTTTTGATTCGGTTATTTTTATAGACGAACAAAACACACCCTCAATATATTACGCCTTCTTCTTCTTTTTGTTGGTCCAATTACCAAAACACATTTTATAAATGTTAATCACCTTGAAAGTTTTATTAGCAAGAATTTTATGCTATTAGCCTATTGGTCACCAAGTCAAACAATTGTTATGACATGGGAATTAAGGCCTCAACCTTTAGAACTGAAGTCTTCTACCATTTTAATAACTCTCCCTTCATATAACTATGAGATGATTGATAGCCAAATATTAATTTAGGATTCTGCAATCTTTCCTTCTTCTTCTTTTTTTCTCTTTTGATCGAGAACCCATGGCAAGATTATGCTTTGTCTCTTGTATTGACTTGAATTGAGGTGAAGTAAACGAAAAAAAGTGTCATAAAATAACAAAATTGAGATTAGTTATGCGGAATAATATGATAAGGTAAGTATTTAATTGAAAATTAGGGTGTGTCTTATTCGTTTATAAGGATCTGAACTGAACTAAAAAAATACTGAATTAAACTGAAAAAAGTTAAACTAAACTGGAAAAAACTGAACTAAATTATAACACTAAAGACGAGAAAAACACAACCTTAGACCAAATAAAATATAGACAAAATTGGAGGAAATTAGGCCTTGAGCATGGTACCTCTCATCAGTTATTTGATTTTAAAATATGTTTATTTGTCTACCGCACTTTTTTTTTTCTTTTTGGTGTGCTTTTAAAGAAATTGGAGAAGGTATAGTACATTGCATGTTAATAGATTTTACATACACTGTAAGCTATGTGTGGAATGTGGACATTTCAGGAGGCTTAAGTTAACTTGATTTGATGGGCAAATGGAGAGTCAGCTGCTCAAATACACTCCATGCATTGTTCTTGAAGATATACTCCACTAGAGTATCAAAACAAATAAAAAGAAGTGGCATCTCTAACTAACCTTATCTATGTTTTCTCTATAAAAAAAAACCTTACCTATGTGGGAATCAATTCAATAAATTAATACTAAACCTCCAATGAATTTAAATTTATTTCATTTTGAAATTACTACAACTTATCCATGAATTTAAATTCATGGTACAATAAATTAATACTAAACCTTACCTATGTTGTAAGAAAGTAAGAAGGTGCTATTCTCTTTTCAAAACAAAAAAAAAAAGAAGGTGCTATTCTCTCTGACAGTTATGTAATCTAGTTTTCAATTTGGATGCTTCACTTTTGTTCTGTCGACTTCATTCATGTCCAAAGAGGCAAAGAAGGAAGCACACTTGATTTTTCATAATAACTACTCGTAAGCAACTAGCAAGAGAGATGATGTAAACGAAAGCTACATGCCTACATACATAGGTATGAAACTCCAGTGACAATCTTCTAACGACATATTGGTAGTTTGACACCTCATATTACTCCAAAGTGGCAGTATTGATTATTGAGATATTCCAATTTCCCAAGTTAACAGCATTACAATCACTTCATTATATTAAGACCCCATTGCCATGAAAGCAAGTACCAAACTTAAGCAACGCATTAAACACTCACCAGACCAGTCAAAGTTAACAATATTCATTCATTCTTTCCCCCTTTGTGATTCAAAAAACACTTGCAATTTACAAGACTTCCAAGACAAGTATTTAACTCAACTCATCAAACGCCTCTCCCCATTATTGCACCACCTCATTAAAAAATCAAGCACATATCCCGTTTAAACCAAGCAAGGTGAATGCTACCTCACCCTTTTCCCTTTAATGCTTCACCGTCTAATCTTCTTTTACTATCTACTTAACATTTATTTAAAAAAAAAAACTATAGACTATGCCTTTGTTTTGTTCCTCAGTGTTATTGCGGGTTTACTTTTTTCAAATTCAATTCAGTTTTTTCAGCTCAGTTTTAGACCTTAAATTAAGGCTGTGTTTTATTCGTCGGTAGTGATACAATTCAATGTTTTCCAGTTCATTTTAGTTTATTTTTTGTTATAATTTTAACCGCCTTTAACATTTTTTCAATTCAATTCATTTTTTCCAGTTTAGTTCAATTTCATTTCAGATTTTCCCAACCGAGCAAAACACACTCTAAATTAAATTGTAAAAACTAAATGCAATTAATTTTATAACTACAAATGCAAAAAGTGAAATACACTAAACTCAACTACACTAGAAAAAATTAAACAGAATTAAACTGTAGCACTAAAGATAATACATTTCTTTATTTTTATTCATTCATAAAATAAACATACATATACAAAGTACTTCATTTCTAACTCCCTTTGAAAACACCACCTCACCTTCCTTTTTTCCTCCCACCCAAACACCTCCCTAAAACAAGCAACATCATCATATCATATCCCAACTTCACATAACATAGCATATTCTTGACAAAAATACTTCACCATTTCACACCAAGTTTTGAACAAAAAAAAGACCCTTTCTTTGTGTGTGCTTGTTTTGTTGCTAATGGGGTGTTCAGCATCAAGGCTAGATACAATACTAGCAAAGGCAATGATAGAAGAAGATGTAATCCACTCTCTGTCCTCCTCCTCATCTTCAAACAACAGTTTAACAAAGTCAATAAAGACAAGGTCTTTATCAGCACCTCTTATTCATCACCCTGCACAAGGTAAAGGTGACACACACCATTTGGTCTCTTTAACTTCTTCTACATATGGGTCTCTTATCATTGTTGAGAATAGTAATAGTGATAGTAATATTAGTCATAAAGATTGTGACTTTGATGATTTTGATGGCAAGTCATCACCTGATTCTGTTATCAATACTTGGGAGCTTATGGAAGGCCTTGAGGGTGAGGATGAATTTGGTGCTTTTGTGGGTAAAGATTCAAACTTTAGTGGTTTTGATAGTAAACTAAGAAAACCCAGTTTGGAATTTGGTAGAAAAGATGGTTTTGATGGTGGTAAGAAAAAACCCAGTTCTAGATTGGGTTTTATGAGTGATTTCAGTGATGCCCAGATGAAGAAAAGTTTGAAGTTAGGTTTGGAGTATAGTGATAATATGGGGAAGTTGTGTGATACTTATGTTTTTGTTGAGATGCCTGAGGAGGATGGTGAGGAGAAGGGGGAGAATGGGGTGTCGAATTCGAGTTCGAAGCCGTTGTGGAAACATTTGTCTGAGGAGTCTTTGTTGTCTAAGATGGACCCTAATGTGTCTGCTAGTTATCAGAGAGCATTGTCTGCGAACAAATTGAGTAATGATCGATCTATTAGGGCGGCTAAATCCGTTGGGTCGAGTCCTTTTGTTTCAAAAAGCAGTAGTGTCGGTTCTAGCCCTGCCATGTTGAAGGTGTGTGGTGGTGATAATGCTGGTAAGAAGCCGCGATCTGAGGAGAAGATTGTGCTGTATTTTACGAGCGTGAGAGGGATTCGGAGGACCTATGAGGACTGTTGCATGGCTAGGATGATATTGAGGGGGTTTAGGGTGTTGGTGGATGAGAAGGACATTTCGATGGACACAAGTTACAGGAAGGAGTTGCAGAATGCACTTGGTGGTAAGCCATTCAGTTTGCCGCAACTGTTCATTGGAGGGAAGCACATTGGGGGAGCTGATGAGATCAGTCAATTACATGAGGCTGGGGAATTAGAGAAACTTTGCGATGGATTTCCTGCGAAGGATCACAGCTTTGTGTGTAAGACGTGTGGTGAGGCGAGGTTTATCCCTTGTTCGAATTGCAGTGGAAGCCGGAAGGTATTTCACGAAGAGGAAGGACGGATGAGGAGGTGCACCATGTGCAATGAGAATGGGTTGGTTCGTTGTCCTGGCTGTTGCGCTTGAGTTGGTTTGTTCAATCTTTCGATAATACCGTGAAGGCTCATCAGGATTCTTCATACTTGTAGTAATTATGACTACCAAAGCTTGTGAATGCCTAGGTCTTGATTGCATTCATTGGTATATCATATGTTCATACCTTCTAGTATTAGATGCGTAGATATGCAGTTCATCATCTCTTTGAACATCTTGAAGCAATAAACTTTTCTCTTCTTTGCTTATTTGCAACTTTTGTTCATCAGACGAGCTGTAAAGATGGTTTATCAGTAAAATTTGATTTCGACTCAAATGTGCTTATGATCTTATCTAATTCATTCTGCTTTAAACTTTCCTGCAATGTGTTTTTTTATACAGGAAACTGACAGTGATGTATGTTAAAAGTAAAAAGAAAAGTTTTGGTGACATCCATTGACACTTCCTCCCCGTGCTTAGTGCTTTCTGCCAAGTACTTTCCATGGACTGTAATTGTTTTTTATTTAAATTTCAAACTGTGATTTCAGATTCTGCTCAGAAGTTGCTAAGAATAGGAAATCTAGTATTGTGTCATTAATTCCCTGATCACGGCTTTACCTATCATTCTATCAAGGAACATGGGGCTGGCAATATTTAAGTTAACCAGACAAATTGACCACTGGTGTTTTTAATCATGCATACACTGATACACATAGTGGTCCTTTCTTGCACTAAGAATGTGTTGCCATTAATAGATTACTCTACTTTGCCAGCCTATTTGTTATCCTTCAAATGCCCATAGTGTTAGCCACGAGTTTCTCAGTTTTGAATTAAATCCCTTCTGTCAAATCACCCCTAATCATTTACAATATCTTGTACTCCACTTCGTTATTTTGTGAAAAATAAAGTTATTGTGGCATAACACTATTAGCACAGCACAAGTACAGCAGTAGTACCTTAGTGCTGCTAACTGGAAAGCACACTACTGCAGTGAGCAGCATCATTTTTCTTGGTGGTGGCGCCTAGTGGGTATTTGTAGGCCTATGCATTGGCTTAGGAATGATTGCTATCATGGTGATCTTAGATAATGATATGTTCAGCTACTCAGATGAAGTCATTAACTTATTGTCCTAGTTGCCCACATTTTTTTGACAATGGATGCATTTGGCTGTTGATTGTGCAAAATATATCAACTCATTTTCCAGTAGAATTTTCTTGCATTAGAAGAAAAAAACTCAACAGTCTGTGACCGGCCTGACTGCCATACAAAATTCTGCTTCCAAAAAGAGACTGACGATCTGAACGGGAAGTCTTCAGTGTTAGACTAGCCATAGAGAAAATATTCAAAAGAACAGTGATGTCCTTGTTCATCGAGGGACAACAGTGGTCTCCATCAAGATTGGAGCCAAGTCATGACAGACGTGAATCAAAAGTCGAAACTATTTTCTGAACCACGTCGAAAAGAAATGGTAATGTGAATCCATATACAAACATCCTTACTGAAACTGTAAAACTCGTTACAACAAGATCTATTTTAAAAGACCAAAATGATTCTTCTCAAAACAAAAAAAAAAAGACCAAAATGGTGAGCCTAGCTTTGGCATAGGCAAACTATGATATTACAGGCCATGGTACATCGTACACAGCTAGCAAAGCCTGCTTCCAACAAGAGGCTTCTTAATGCAAAGATGCACCAAAATTTTAAGAGCTGCATTATGCTCAAGTCCATCCTACCAGACACCCATTTGCTTCTGAATTTTGGAATTTTGACCCTTGCCACCTTTGTCTTTGTATGAATTTCTAGATGTTATACCTCGTCTTCTACCGTGGACTGAGGCTATGGCCCTCCGTCTTTGGTTACTGAGTCGTTTATGCAGTTCAGTATCATCTTCTTCGCCAATTTCCTCCTGCAAGGGAAAATAAGGAAACCGGGTTTAACTTCCTAGGTAGTAGACAGAAATTGTTGTGCATAATCAAAGATGTTCAAGGTGCTTGCAGTGGGTAAAGAAAGACTAATCCAACAAACCTCATCGCTCGGATCTTGATCATCAGCTTCATTGCTTGGACAAGAAGGAACTTGGTCGTTCTCTGGTACATCACCGTCCAGGCCAGTTGACTCCTAATGCCACAGGCCAAAATTTAGTCTTAAAAAGAGTAGCTTACAGCAGATTACTGAGTGTAGGATAGATGCAAGATAATACTACCTCCAACACCCCCCCTCCCCCAAAATAAATAAAAAAAAAACTAGAAGGATGACAAGGGAACATGTTGGCAAACAAGTAGTACAGTGCTCATCTTCAAGCACGCTCTTACTGGCTTCAGGCAGTTGCTCACTATCAGTATTCCTGTGTCTCCTACTAAATTCTACCTTTGAAAATTTCCAGCAATACAAGGAACCTGTGTCTATCAGGAATTCGATTCTCATCCTCGAGAGCTGTATTTTTCAAAATTCATTGATATAATTTTTTCCTTGTCTAAAAATAGACTTCAAGAACATAATGAACAAGACAGATCTGACATACCAGACATACCATACATACATATTGTAAAGTCTGAATCAAATTACGTGATATTACGTCTAATAATTCAGATCACAGTACGAGGAGAAAGGATCTGCCTTAACCTTTAAACTTGAGAATCAAACGTAGACATGCTCAACATAAGAGAATTTCTTCCATCTTACAATGGTTTTCTACTGAGATAAGAAAGCATACCTGATTTGTAGGGCTCAGTGACTCAAATTTCTTGATGTCTATGTCATTCAACTCTTCCCCTTCACTATGCGGCTCTGTGGGTAGATCATCACCTGAGACATCTTCTGTTTCATCTTCATCATCATCTTCATCACCAGAGCCTGTGTCTTCAGCTTCTCCTTCAATAAACTATTGATTCACACAACAAACAACAATCCCAATGAGAAAAATACAAGCTTTACACCTTCACAAACAGTATCAAGGATGCCCGGTAGCAGATCCAGGTTTCGAACTACAAGGAATCAAAGAGAAATTAAAGAAGGTAGACACTCAGATTGTACATATGTTTTTTTTTTTTTTTTTGATAGAAAAATAAATTTTATAAATCAAATGTCAAAAGAGAAACCAAGGACAAGATGTCCTTTAGTCTCATAAAAAATTACAAAGAGCGCCAATTACGCTG